>JAOXOE010084028.1:0-27061 GCA_028565055.1 Phoeniculus purpureus
GTGTCCTTCTTGAACTGAGTGGCCCAGAACTGGACACAATACTCCAGATGTGGTCTCACCAGTGCAGAGTAGAGGGGGAGAAGGACCTCTCTCAATCTGCTAACCACCCCCTCTTCTGACCCATCCCAGGATGCAGTTGGCCCTCTTGGCCACAAGAGCACACTGCTGGTTCATGGTCATCCTGCTGGCCACCAGGACCCCCACGTCCCTTTCTCCTACACTGCTCCCCAACCAGTCAGTCCCCAACCTGTTCTCGCACCTGGGGTTGTTCTTGCCCCAGGTCTTGCAAGACTCTACACTTACCTCTGTTATAGTTAATTCAGTTTCTCCCTGCCCAGCTCTCTAGCCTGTCCAGGTCTTGGTGAATGGCAGCACAGCCTGCTGGAGTGTTGGTGACACCACCCAGCTTTGTATCATCAGCAAACTTTCTGAGAGTGCACCCATATCCCTCATCCAAGCCATCAATGAGTGAACAGGACTGGTCCCAGCACTGACCCCTGGGGCACTGCACTGGATACAGGCCTCCAACTAGACTCTGTCCCGCTGTGTTGAGCCAGTCCTTCACTCAGTAGCACGCTTATTCTCCACAAATTCTTCAAAGCATGTATTTATTTTCCTTTAGTCTCATTTCACTTGATCACAGAGGCTGCCTCAGTTTCCACACATACATAAGTGCTTATTTGACTTTGACACATCAACAGACTGATGTTAAATAAATCGCTTGCCTTCCTTCCACATCTTGTCTGAACTCTTCAACTCCATCAAGTCATCTTGGGCTTGCTTCCTAGGAGCTCCCTATTTCCTTTTCAAAAGCATTGTCTCTGATACCAAAAAATTAAAATAAAATCTGCATGGATAGTCAGTGCCTCCAAAAACAATGAGCAGGTGTACAACAAGCAGATCTGGTCTACAATTCTCTCAGAGTCCTGTTCCAAATAGCACTGGGAAGAGGCCAGAACCAGGTAGCAGCTCCAACACCTGATTCCTTGGCAGTGAATGCTAGAGCATTCACCTCTTTCACCTGCAGACACTGTGCACAGCAATCCGTTTGTGCTGCACATTTTTCTTTAACAGATCTAAGATAAACAATTGCTACTTACAGGGTAGCTCTAGCCCTAGGCTGTACAAGGGGCTGTGTAAATACAGAATAGCTGCATTTTCTTTCCCTTTTTAGGGAATGGAATTTTTTTTTGCCTTCTACTACAATTTCTCTTTATATTTACTGTGCCTCATTTTAGCCTCTTGGAGAAATATACAAAATCTCTGATTAAGTACAAGTAACTTGTTGCTGCAGCAGCATATGAAAGAAAAACAAACACAAGAATAAATATTTAAAAATAGGCACCTAACCTGCCTGCCAAAGACTTAATCTGCCACTATGTAAACTGTGAGTGCATAAAACATCCACATATAAATATTCACAAGATTTAGTGTGCAGAGACCTTACTGCTGTCTACAACTACCTTGTAGAGAGTTGGGTGTTGTTCTCACAAGTAGTGAGTGATAGGACAAGACGAAATGGCCCCAAGTTGTGGCATGGGAAAAACGAGTTGGACATTAGAAAAAAATGCTTCACTGGAAGGGGCATCAGACATTGGAATAGGAGGCCCAGGAAGGTGGCTGAATCATTATCCCTGTGTGTGTCTGATGTAGATGTGGACCTTAGGGATATGATTTAGTGGTGACCTTGCTATAGTTGGATTAATGGTTGGACTCGGTGATCTTAAGGGCCTTTTCCAGCCTAAAAATTCAATGACTCTGTGATAATGTTTATTTGCTGGTGTTGTTAGTTCAAGGTGTGCCTGGTTTTTCACATGCATGGAGAATAGATGGAAATCACCAAGGCTCTATCAGAAGCTGAATGATTCCCACACACTTGTTTTTAATTCTTATAAGTAGTAATATCCAGGTTAGACAAATAATCTGTATTTTTAGGCTTGTCTGAATTTTGAACATTTTGTATACAAAGAAACCTACTATTCAGAATCCATCCTGACAATTTCAGTTTAGATTTCACCCCTATTTGTGTCAGAACTTCATGAGAAACCCCAAAGGAAATTAAGTCTTACAATACTGGCATTTTTCTTTTCTAGAAATAAATTGGTGCCAGTATAGAATAAACACATTCACATGAAGACCTCAAATGACCAACCAGGAGACTTAAATGGCTGCCTGGTTTTAAGACTTAATTATAAATAGACTATGTTTCCTCTACAAAAATAGTGATTTAAAATAGAGAGAAAATGCCTTGAGAGCTTCCAGCCAGGATAATTACATTACTATAAAACTCTCTGCCTTCACTCTTTGCTGTAAATTTGCTCTCACTTGGTTTGATTCTCTACTGATGTAACACCATAAATCATGAACTCTCTTGTTAATAATTTTTGTTGTTGTTTTTGCTTTTTGAAAAAGATTAATTTGACCTAATCATTAAGCCTCTAGAAACAGAGACTTAGCACCAACCTGCTAATCATTTTAGCGTCTTCTGGGAGTTTGAATATGTGCTTGGCTCCACTGAAATCAGTGGCAGCCCTGACAGAGAGCTTTGTGTGTATGTTTAAATGCTTTGCTAATCACGATCAGGAAGCCTGACAATGTACAGTGTCAAGCACAGAAAATGCTAATGTTAAACTTCTTCCAAATGAATGCTGGCTTTGACTACATGGCCTTTGTGTGGCCTACTGTGCTTCAGTAACAGCAACAACATGTGCCATTGCTGCCAAAAGGAAAGCCTCACAATGCAGACCTCAAGGTCTGACACAGAGCAATTGTGGAGCAAATCAATGGAGGGTTCCTTGGAGGAAAGAAGCAGACAACTTTCCACACTTGTTTATGGGAGCAATTAAAGGATATTTAGCAGTCAAAATTTTTTCAGTAAAAATGTAACATGCAACCTTATTTTGCAGCATGCCACATGATTGTTCTCATTAAAATCTTCCTCCTCTAAAGTCCACAGCATTTAATTTGTAGCAGTCATTCACCAGTTATCAACAAGGCTACTCTTCAAATTGAAATCACAGGAAAGGAAAAGTGACATAGTGACAAAATGGTAGGAAAAGCCTGACGACACAGAAACACAAGCCAATGATTTCTGCCAATTATTTCCTTAGGGGGTAAGTGCAGCCCTGAGCAATATATGGGGCTGTGCAAATACAGCAAAGCTGCACTTTCCTTTCATCTTTAGGGAACAGCAATGAGTTTTCACCATTATAGTGAAAACAACATAACAAACCTCTTCACAGATGACAAAAACCAGAGACCACTGAGACCTTTGACTGTTCCCTGGTGAAGGCTGACACATACAGCCAGGAGAAGAGATGGGAGAAGGAGGGACTCTAGATCTATTTCCCTCACCACTCGCTGACTGCTCAGGCTGGTGAGTAATTAACTTTTTACCTGCATTCCTATAATGACTTTTCTACCATTGAAGTGGAACTTCAATGACTTTTCTTTGGCAGCTGAATCAAACTGTACAAGACCAAGCATGCATTCGTTTTACATTCCTCCACATCCCAGCAATATTTAGCCCAAGTTGGATTAGGATTCTATGCTTCAAACCTACCCCTTCTTAATATAACTATACATTGCAGTGGTTATACTAACAAAATGAGACCTTTAAAATTCTTTTGTATGCATGTCTCTCATTTTGGTGCCCTAATAAGCAGTTCTGTAGGGTTTCTCTCTCAATTACAGTTGGTGATACATTAAATCTATGAGTCATTAATCCAAATTTTCCAATTTTATTTTTAACAAGGTGGCATCAATATGTAAGTCAACAGTGATTATATCAGTGGCTTCAGGGAGACAATGAATACTGCATTTTTCTGAAAACAGTGCAGAAACTACACTGATTACTTTCTTTGTAAGTAACACACACAAAAAAAATGCTAGATACTGGCTAATAAACTAAAACAAAATTCATTGATAAAGTTCAAAAAAGAAAAGGCAAACCAAAACTGGAATAACTGAAATTGCCAGTTAGCTTTCTGATGATGATTTGCATATACAAATTTGTATGGGTAACCACAAACATGTCAGAATATTCACAGGGTTTATATCTGACACAAGCTGTTCACTTAGTTCAGCAACACTGCAGACACACAATAAAAACTGTGTATAAGCAGTGAGCTCCAAGAGAAACAATTTTAAGGAAATATGAAGCAGAAAATGGTAGGGAATTTATATTTGAAGAGAAACTCATTTACAGCAAACTTTGCAAGTAATGTCATAATGTTGCCGGTCACATTTGGACTTTCATTTTACTTCCCATACAGAAACACGAAAGACTATTACTAGGGTTTCCTGCGATGAAAATTGGTTTTACTGTCACCTCCTCTGAGATCTCAGTGTCTGGATCATGGATCATGGCTTCGGGGTTGTTTTTCTTCAAATAGTGTAATGCTCTTCCCCCACCCTAAAGCAATAAAGTAGTTAATTTTGTAGAACCTAGTAAGCCTTCTTACATTTCCAGGAAAAGTTAGTTCAAAATATTAAAAGGAGAGAGAGAGAGAGACTTCATTTTGCAAATTAATTCCTGCATATGGAGGCTATCTCTGGGTACATATGAAGCTCAGATTAATGTTCAGAGTTTGAGTTAACACAAGAACTCAACCAGCTACTTCATATGAGGTTTTGTGTGAAATTAGAAGGCTTGTGGCACCGCATAAGCTCTAGCCTCAACACTCTGCTTTTCACTCAATTTCTTCCTATTAGAAAATAAGTTTTTCAACATTTTTTTTGCTGACAGCTTGTCTTGAAAAAACAAACTCTGCTCATCAACATTAAATTTTCCTGTCCACAAGAAGTTGAGGCCTTGTGAAGAAAATTCTTCCTCTCTCAGCTGAATGCAGGCTTGCCCTTGCTGCTCTTTGTCTGCTGTCATGGATCAGATCCTTTGTGGGAAGCTGTGGCCACAATGTCCCCAAACCTGATATGCATCAAGAACTACCAAGACTTCTTATGTGATCAAGATCTTCTATAGCGGCAGTGCACCTCAGGCAGCTGGAGGAAGCACCACCTCTCAACTCTGCTGCTAAACCCAAGGTGGAAATCTGTCCACCATACAGGCCTGTGTGGCTCTGCCCTACACCTCTCATAGGTCCTAGCCTGCTCTGGCAGAGAGGGAAGTTCAGCAACAGTGTTCCAATCCCACCAGTCTGTGTCCAACCACTTGCCCTTGGACCTACGAGAGACTTGCAGCAGCAGTTTCTGCTTTGAACAGGCAAGTGCATGCACAACGTAAACGAAGCAGAGTAGCAACACCTGGCTAACATTAATGAAAGCAGGCAGTCCCAAAACTTGCAGGATGCTGCCAGGAGTGAAGCTCTTCAGGGCATAACTGGTGTGTGGTACTGCCACAGGGCGTAACTGGTATTTTCATTTCCATCAAACCATGGAAGGCTTTATTTCTGGTAAGCCATTAGATCCACATCAGAAGGATTGCATAGGTACATGCTGCGGCCAATTAGCACTGTCATATAAGAAAACTTTCTAGTTTCTAAAGCTCCTTATCTCCACTGTGGTTTCTTAACAGAAGCTCTGTGAAAATAGCTGAGGGATGCAGAAGCAGGAAGTGGGCTGAGTTCATTGCCTGCAGAGACTGACATGCACTACTAATGTCAAGGCTTTTGCTCCTCATGTGTCTACGGGGGCACCTCAAGTCTAAAGCTGACATCTTTCTGCAGCAAAAATGCATGCTTCTGCCTGGCCACTGCTTGTCCAAAACCCAGGCAGAGAAGGCACACGAAGACCCCATTAAATCTGCCGCTGTGCTACTCAGCTTCTTCAGAGGCAACTTTCGCAAAGCTGAGAGGCATTTATTGAAAACAAAGGCACCTTGAGGAAAGGCAGACTGGGTCAATGGACACACAGGCAGTCACACATCTTTCTCATACAGCTGTGACAGCAAAACCTCTCTAAGCAGCCTTCTCTCAAGCTCACTTGTCTACAAACTGAGTCTGCCTCCAGAGACTGAGATTTATAGCTTGACCCTTTGTTTGCCATGACCAGCAGACCAGGCCAGAAGGTTCTCATTTCCCAGCTACAGGGGATTAATCCTCAAAGGCTCCTTTCCCAGCCAAGGGCTTGTGTTAACTACCAGCCCTGTCTTTTGCCCTGTCTTTTGCTCCCGTAGAATGTTCAGAAACACAGCTGTTAGCAAGACCTTCAAAAACCATAAAAATAACACAACTAGCCCTGAAACACTGTGACTAGAACATCTGTCTGTGGCTACTACCACACAGGCAATACATTCCAGTCTTGATCCATCAGCATGCCTGGCCAAAGTCCAGGTAGTGCTGTCATTTTTTGCTTCTGATTTAGAAGAGTTGTTCTACCACAGTAGGGATGCTTGAACTCATAGTGGCTTTTTGGCAACAGCTTGCTCTCCCTCTTGAAGTCCCAAGATCCTTACACCACACACCAACTGCACCAGACCTTCTGTTTGTTCCAAACACAAACATGTGGATTTGTTTTGTTTCACAGTGACCTCACAGGTTTTCATACACTTTTCAAGTTTCCTTTCTGCTCGCTCCAGCCAAACCATCAGTCCCGGTGAGATGTTCAGATCACTTCTTTGTCCTTTTCACACTGTTTGTTACATAATTTTGGCGATTTTTAATCTGCTAACACAAAAGCTTCCTGGTTCTTCCTCAATATTGATAGGTTTCCCTTGCAACAGCTCTTTCAAAAAGCCACCTTTGTGATTTATACAGCAGCCTTCCTTCAGCAAAAGAATTAGAAATTTCACTCCTATAGTACTACGTTGCATTATGTTGTCTACTTACTTGCTTTGCTCATTGCTCATTTTGTCTCTCAGTGCAGATGCATGCGGTGTGATGTGGTGGCCTATGGTGTAACACATTTCAGGCTCTGCTCTGTATTGTGTGCTGAGCACATCTCAGTCTGCCTGAGACAAACCTACCATCTGCAGTCCACAAAGCTTTGGCTTTTTCTGGAAGAAAATTCCGTCAGAATTGCAGTGCACTGTTGAATAATCAACAGAGAGAAGTTGGTGAGCCAGACCACGAGACAGGAGACTTCTCAAGTTTTAACAGAGGGTGATTCTGGGGCCACTCTTCTCCTCATATCAGTGACAAGCACAGCCATGCAGAGCAAGAGTGAGAGGGAGAATAAAGAGATATTTAGCCCAAATAACTCAAATTTGGTTGCTGCACGTCAGGATTTCAATTAATTGGGAGGGTTATGGTTTTGTACTTCAAAAGCAGTAATTCTTAGTTAAGAAACTTATCCATCCATGACACTTACCATGTAAGCAAAACTCTGAAGCAAACTGCACTGAGCAAGGGAAGAAGGAAGACTGGTCACAACCAGCAAGTGGCCTCAGAAGGAAGAGGACAACTGAGCTTCAAAGTCAGGGCAAGCAGGAACAAAACTCTGCCCAGCATGACTTGGCTTAGGTGCATGAGGGAGCAGGTCACAGTGTGCAGGAACCAACACTTTCCTCAACTTGGGGAAAGAAAAACCACTCAACCGGTAGCCTGCTGGAGTGCTTCTGCAAACCACAGAGACATGCTCAGTGAAAAGATTATAAAGGCAAAGCTTTTCTAGTGCATGGATCTGCTCTCTCCACATTTACCAAATCATGTGGCCTACTGTCTTACTCTGGAAACCCACCCATCCACCTAAATGCTTGTCTGACTCTCCCAGCTACACCAAACCAACTTACAAAATGTAACCTTTGTTCACATGCCTTGTTCCTCCATGCAAAGGTATAAACTTGCTCAGCCAATACAAATTACATTTACACTGATATTCATCTGGGTCCTAACACCTACACAGACTGAAAAAATATTTGAAGCATTTATTTGGTTTCAGTGGCTTTAGAATTTCAACTTCTATCAGTTCAGTTTCCTGCTTTCCATGAGCTCAGAGGTTTTATACTAGTTTTTTGTACCAGACTTGTTAGGATGACTGGCAGCCTCATGGCGGGCTGACCAGAATCTCACATCACAAAATACAAACAGAGCTGCTAACAGATGAGGTTTATATTTATATCAATGTTACAAAATAGCTGGCTAATCGGGTCCTGACAGGTGCTAGTAGTAACCTGATAGAATGTCACCTGAGGGAATAAGCCTAGCTGCACCACTGGTTTCCAAAAGTAGCTGGAGGTCACTGTTTTCTTACTGGCTGCTGCTGTGGCAGCCCCTTAACTGCTGTAGTGTTTATTAAATGGCCACTTACAAGTAGTCCACTGTAAGCAAGAAAGCAGCCATTTGTCTTCTGCCCCAGCGAGCAATGGTGAAGATTCAGCATCTGCAACAACAAAACCTGCAGCCAAGAAACACATCTAATGAAGCAGATCATCACAACCACCAGAGCTTCATTTCCTGGAGCTCTGCAGAACTGTATCCAGCAGTTACCCACTTCAAACATCAACACTGGTGGCTTCAATTTACCAGGGATGCTTCTAGACTTACAGACCTGTACATCATTCCTGCCTGGCAACTGAGCAACTGAGGATGTGTGTGAGTGTAACACAGACAAAATAAGCCAAAAGCCACAAAACTGGAAATCGGGGTTTTCGGGGATTTATCTAAATAGCCCCAGGTTGGATAACTGTAATCTCTAAAATTTCTCATGCCCATTTTAGGGGAATGGAAAGTAGTTTTGCATTTAATACTGAAATCAGTGTTTGACTTTTGAGCGTTAAGTATAACCTGTTCTACTATCACATTCATTAGGTATGGCACTCCTTTTGTCCAGAGATAATTACCAAAGGATTTTATATTCAAATATAATGCATCCAGCTCCCTCTCTCCTCTCTTCAAGCAGAAAGTACCCTTCAAGTGATACATATCCATGCTCCATGGTAGAGTACATCTGTGGGAAGCTCAGCAGAGGGGATCTGGTGACAACCCTACAACCTGCAAGGGAGTTCCTTCCAAAAAACATGAATGATGACTTCTGTCTGAGTACCCTTAGACAGAAACAAGACTAGCAAAATTAAACAAGAGGTTAATTTCACAGCTCAGGAAGCCTGGAGTTCTACCTATCAAGGCTGCTTTGTTTGCTTTTTTTCTTCTCCAATTATTAGTCTCTTATTTGTTAAGATTATTCCTTGTTGATAATCTTAAAAATATGCAATGCTACAAATCAAAGACCAGGGATAAAAACTTGCACTGTTTTTTTTCCAGAGTGTGCATATACATATTAATCCCAGAATGACTTTCCAGTTTTTACAAGGCTTATAGGAAATTGCACTTGGATAAATTTACTGACAGTCTCAAAATACAGACAATCCCAAAGTGTTTTACAGGTTGCTGTGGGACTCTGTGAGGCAGGGTTGATGGTTCTCTCCTCTGTCTCTCGTTGTAGTCTCTAGTACCACTGGATAGTGATTTAGTTGTGGAGTTTCAGCTCTGAGCAAGACTACCCAGAATTAGGTGTGTAAGGAACACTTAGTATAAAAAGAAAAAAACACTTCCTTGTGTAGACTTCAGTGTAAAGGAACAGGAAGAAATGGATGCCAATGAATGCTATGAATGTTTAAGCATTTGGCATATTTAAGAACCAGTATTTTGTTTTCCACAAGGGTATCTCATTGCTGACAGTAATCAACAGATTTTTGATATGTTTTAGTTTCTCTGGGCATTGTGTTTTAAGTAAAACAGTTGATCACATTCTTCTTTGGGAATGCATCTAAGTCAGATGAACCACTTTATGCATCTGAATTCACCTCTGGTGGTGTGGTTTGAATTTGCACAAGTTTCTGGCCTGAGGCACTGGGAAGGTGCTCTGTTCAGAGAACATGCACTGTGCTGGTACTGCAGACATTTTGTCTTGGGCATGACAGTGAATGTTCTCTTCAGAGATCAGTCATTGTTTACTGAAATGGAGAGAGTTTGTCTCTCATTTGTGGGCACAGGAATAGGCACACTGGAAATGGAGGACTGTCTTGGAAACGCATGGAACTGAGAACTGGACCTTGAAATTCCCAGTGACACTGAAAGATGTATGTATGGACTGAATGGACTCCATGTTTCCACACAGAAAAAGAACTACTGGAAATTGCTTCCCTTTGAGAAGTAGAGAGAGCAGGTTGGCCCAGTTATGTAAGAACACGTGGTTAAACTTTGTGTGTTTTTCTGTTGGAGATTTTATATGGGTTGAATTAAATGTGTCCTGTTGTTTTTACTCAAATCAAGTTAATTTTTGGTTTTGCTTGCAATTAGTGGGTTTTGAATGCTCCTTTTTTTTTTGTTTTGGCCCATTAGCACATTAATTAAATTAACTGGCTAATTTCATCTTGGACCTGATAAACTCATCAACTGATGATATCATTGGAAGTCACCTAGAATATGCACAAGGCTTTGCCATATGTCCGGACCTACCCTCTCTCTACGTGTATGTCAAGTCATGGTGGCCTCTCTGCTTCTCCTTGCTAAGCAATGGTCAACAAATACATTCCTTCAGGCAGCCCTTTCACACACACCCCAGCTGCCCAGGCAGACTGGTAACTGCAGATGCTCAGACTTTATTCTTAGCGTAGGCCCCAAATAGCTCCTTTTTTTTTCCCTAGATAACTTTGAAAGTGAAAAGCCGCTGAAAGTTTTGGTGATTTTAGCACTTACTGCAACATTGTTCCAATGAATATCCAGCATTATCCTCAGGCATTTGTTTGCAAAGGCATTTAACATACCCCAGCTGAGCCACAGATGCATTTACCAAGGCTGAAATAGCACTTGAGATATAAACTCGTCATCGGAAAAAAAATTATCAGTCTGACCCTGCCAGTTTATTACACTGTTTCCTCCAGGATATCCTCACTGACAAACATTTCACTGCCAAAGTAAGTACAGACTTGTCAAGACTTTCCAAAGTATTAGAGTTTACAGGCTCACATTGGATTTTTATTTTCCCCTTAAATACTACTTCGGCTATTAGGTTTAGTTCTACTTAGTCTACATCCTGAATGTCCTAGGGTGATCAGCCTAGGACACAGACATTAATGATGTTTAGATAAATCCATAAAACTCTTAACCTTAGCACACTTGTGCTGCCCAATCTCACCTGATACTTCACACTACTGACATGGAGCAATCCGCTTGCAAATACACACCACTTTCTTGCTCTGAATGTAATCAAGCAAAGTACCTCAAAATGCCCCAGCAATACTGAACCCACATCCCCTCAGCTGGCTCTTAGTACCCGCCAGTGATCACAGATGGATGGTCAGGGAAGAATTAAGTGTAAGATCAGCACATTCGGATACCTGCCCTGTGCCGTCCCAGTTCCTGGGACCATTTTTCAGCTTGGAGGAATTCCTGAGCTGGTTGTGCTATTGACTGGATCAACAGATGAGCCCAGCTGAGCAGCATGTGCCTCATATTCACTCTAAATAAAAGAAACTATGCAGAAAATAAGCCCTGTGGAATAAATTTGCTATATCTGCCAAGTTTTGTGTGGTCTTTCTAAAAACAATCCTCAGTGCTTTTCTTTCTGAAAAACCTTTTAATGTTGTATTTGCCACAAAACATAGCTCAAAAGTTCTCTGAGAGAAGGCAAATGCTGGCATGTTTGAAGGTGTTACCCAAGTTCAAACAATGTCAACAAACTCATTCAGCACTGATCCCAACACATTTTCTGTGTGTTTACAGTTTCCCCAGAAACAGTGAATTCTCTACTGGAAGAGTATTTTCAGCAAACATACAGTATTCGAGGGTAAATCATAGTCAGGATTTCATGCTGGACACCCATATGCCACTCTCTGTACATGGCAGTGCCAGCTGGAGTCCTGGTGTGTCTGGCCAGTCGCTGACAATGACTCACCACTTTGTTTCCGGTGTCAAGAAACAGATTTTTCAAGTCTCAAAATGTCCTGGCAGCTGATCCCACGAGTTTTGCCTACTACTCTGAAGAGTCAGAAACATGTGCTGCCTATAGAGAAAGCTGTTTGTTTGCTGAAGAAGTTTGCAGCTGTATTTACCCAGAAAGTATTGATGGACATCTCTGGGATTACAGGGGCAATTAACTCCTTGTTAAATGGTAACTGGCTCCACAACCTCTATTTTGGGTTCAAATGTCACACACATGTATCGAGTGAAGGTGTAGAATGTCTTTCCCAGCCTCTGCTCCAAGCTAGGAACTCAAATAGCATTGACAGCTGCTCCATGACTCAGATACAAGACACATTTTCCTCCAAACGTGTTAGTGCAACTTTCTGACGCAGTCCTCAGCCTCTCCCATTACTGTGGAGAAGTAAAAAGACCAATTTCCACAGCACAGAGAGGCTGAAACTCACAGAGCTCCTCCTCCTCCTCAAAAGCTAAGATTAAACTAGGCTGCAAGAGAAGCTGCTCGCCAAGTTTTATCTTGGAAAACAAGGGAAATATTTATGACTGTTGGGAACTTGGCAAAAAAGAAAAAGCAACAAAGCAACTCGATGCATGATACTGAAATAAGCCAGAGTACTGAGGCGGTATTCATATGACTGCCGTGCCCTGAGGGAGAAAAACACTAAGTCTTGCACACCAGACTTCAAAGGTCTGGTCTCTAACACTGCAAAGAAGCTGATCCAAGCCAACCTGATATATGACAACCTTCTAAGGACAAAAATCTTCACATACAGAATTTAAGATAATGTAATTTCTCAAGATCACTGCAAAGCATAACTTTGTTATGTAGATTTGAGTTTTTAATTCAAAAACAAAAATGCTAATGAAGGGCATTAAAATGCATTATGCAAATAGGTAACTCAATTTTCTCTGCGCTCAGAACCAAATTAGCACACAATGTTTTAGAGAGCAAGGGATACAGCTCAAAACACAAAGAAAGCAATCAAACAGGGACATTTAAATAGGTTCTTTCCTTGTTTTCCAAAGTGCTCTATTTTATTTTCTCTTCCACAGGATCTTTATTTTCATGGTAGACTTTAAAAAATCTGCTTTAAAAAAGAAATTGCAGACTGCAATGACTTGTACCTTCTGCAGATAAAGAAACTGTTTCCTTGTTACTCTTCTGTGTCCTGAGAGAAAGAATAAGAGTCAGGAAACTGTTCTCATGAAATGCTCATGGCTGTCCTTGCAACCCTCTGGGGAGGAAAGTAGCTCAGCTTCTGAGCTGTTCTCACACCCATGAATTTGGTCATTTCTGGAGAACATAAACTGATTCCAGCAGGGGAAGCACACAATGAAGTTTGAACCTGCTTACCTCCTCTACCTCTCTGTATCATGTGAAGTCCACTCAGGAGAAAATTAAACCCACAAAGCCTTACAGAAAATATTTTAAATGGATAGCTTTGCTTAGACTCTTCCTGACAGGATAAACCCATAGTTACTTCTCTGTTATTTCCCTGCATAAGTAAGTAAGTAGTATATGGGGGTTTAAATTCTGCACCATACAGAGAAGTAGAAAGAAAACACTATCAGCTGCACAGTTTGCTTAATCATGGACTGAGAGATTGTGAAGGGACCACTGAATAGAAATTATAAACCTAAGCTAAACTATCTTTTATATTAAAAACTGTGGCAGGCTGCCTGCCAGACAATGAGAATTAACCTTATGGCAAAGAGGCCTTCAAACAGGCAGGTCAGTGACAGGCAGAAGGTGCTCCGCTACCAACGCCCAGGGCACTTTTGTGTAGATCTCTTAGCATTTAATATTTGTTCTATGGCTTGGTAGAGATGTGTCACATGAAGCAATTGGCAACCTTCTTTGGACAGGAAAGGAGCCCTCTGGTGCAGGATGTGAGGCTGACATGCACATTCCCTACTGACTGATTTTTGTGGTTAAAACTGATGAGGACCCTGCACATTAGGCACTCACCTGGAGAACACAGTGCACATTGCTGCAAATGCAGGCTCAATACTTTCTTTGCTCATTAGCTGAATCCCCATCATATACAAAACCCTAACATCAAAATTTTCTTCCGGGTACTTTTTCCCTCTGAAATATATGTCCACTTCTGTTTTCAAGGAAAAAGGGAACATAGACATTTGATGGGACAATAAAATCTTCTTATTGTACAGAACTACAGGCCACTATTTAAATGTGCTTACTGTTTTTGTAGGGTCTCTAGTTATATAAAAACAAGTACGAGATAAACCAAACTATGCACACTCTGACAGTGTCTGGTTAACAACATCATTAACTTCTCCTGTGGAAGCAGTGATGAAGGAGATTCCCATTACAACACCATGGCTTGAATTTTCAAATACAATGGCACCTTACAATTTCCAGAACAGCTCGGAGGTTTTGCTAAAATTCAGTTTCAAGTGTGGTTTTTAGTAAACATCATTAACTGAAACAGAGAAGTACACTTTTTTGCTCCAGAAGAGCTGAGACTTTGTTTTTGGTTTGTATATGGCTCTATTGTGTATTACTGCTAGTGTTGCCAGAGGATTACAACGTATTGGAACCTGGGCAACACATCATGCAAACAAACATAATCCTAGTAATGAAGAATGTAAACAAAGAGAAAGCAAACTCCACTGCAACCAAACTACGCACCAGACCTGTTGTAGTATATTTCTGTGCAAGTTATGAAAAAAACACAGTAACATAGCAGAAGATAAGCACAAGGTTCAATAAAATTCAGAGCCTGATCAAGATGAGACAGGCACCAATTATGATAGTCAAAACAAGAAGCCATTTGTAAACCCCACAAAATTTTCAGATACTGAGAACAATCTTTGATACACAGAGAAATGGATTTGATATCTGGACCATTTCTTGGAACAGGAATTGTCTGGATGGCCAAAACCAAAGCTTTACAGCCAACAGTTTGATGTCCAAATGAAAACCAATAATAAGTAGTGTCCTTCAAGGGCCCGTGTTTGTATCAGTACTGGTCAATATCTTCGTTGATTATACAGATAGTGGGACTGAGTGCACCTTTGTCAACTCTGGAGAGTACGCCAAGCTGCATAGTGCCATTCATGGTCTAGGTGATCCTGCTGTGGCAGGTGAATTAGACTAGATGATCTTTCGAGGTCCCTTCCAATCCCTAATGATTCTATGATTTGCTGGAGAGAAGGGCTGCCATCCAGAATGACCTTGACTGGCTTGAGTAGTGGGCCCACATGAATCTAATGAAGTTCATGGTCATGTGCAATGAACAATGCGTTGTGCAAGGTCCTGTACCTGGATGAGGTAATCTTGGGTATCTTTACAGGCTGGGCGAGGAAGGGATTGAGAGCAGCCCTGTCGAGAAGGATTTGGGAGTACCAGTGGATGAAAAGCTGGAAAGCTGGAATGGGCCAGCTCTGTGTACTCACAGCCCAGAAGGACAATAATGTCCCAGGTTACATCAAAAGAAGTGTGGTCAGCAGGTACAGTGAGGTCACTCTCCCTTTCTATTCCACTCTAGTGGGACCTCAGCTGCAATACTGTGTCCAGATCTAGAGACCTCAGTACAAGAAAGACATTGACCTGTTAGAGCAGACCCAAAGAAGGCCACACAAATTGTCAAAGGACTGGAGCACCTTTGCTATGAGGACAGACTGAGAGAGCTAGAGCTGCTCAGCCCAGAGAAGGCTCAGGGGAGATCTGATATATATTCAATATATAAAAGAAGCTTACAAGAAACACAGAAAGATGTTTTTTACCAAGGTCTCCAGCGACAGGAAAAGGGCAATGGTTTTAAACTGAAACAAGGTAGATTTAATTTGGATATAGGTAAGCAATTTTTTTGAATGAGGGAACAGATTGTCTAGAGAGATGCCCCGTCCCTGGAATTGTTCAAGTTCAGGATCTATTTGGATATATCTCTGATCACTGCAGTGGGGGCTAGATTAGATATTCTTTAAAGTGCCTTCCAACCCAAACTGTTATACTATAAAATATGAATGTAGTTAAATATGAATGCCATTGTGAATACAGTTGATGGGAAAATAAAGCAATTAGTATTAACTTCATTACAGTTGGTCTTTCAAAAGAAATGAATTCAATTAATGTGAGTTGAAAACTAAAAACATGTAATCACTGGAGATAACAACAAAGTAAATTATTGGCAATGATACTGATGTAACCAGCTTGGTTTGAATCCGACCAGGGAATAAATTAATGTATTCACCTCCAGAATCATAGTATGGAGTTGAACAGCCCATCTCATCTCATTTCTGATACTTACTGAAGTTGTTGCGGAGCAGGTCCATCTTGGCTCACAGCTTACCATTCTTTGGTTATGGGTGCCTGCAGTCACACTGGCAACATTGGTGACATGAGGTTGCTGTTGTGAGCTACAGATCATGGGAAGCAGAAGGAGTTGGGATAGACGGCTCAGCATTTCATAATTCTAAAAATTTTCTCTTCTGGGAAATTTTTAAGGTTTGTTTTTTAGCAATTCGCCTCTAATGCTGGAAGAGCTAAAGAGGTTAAAAAGCAGAGCCATGACTCCATGTTAAGCATAAAACTTCTATGGCGCATATCAATTCCTATTTGACCTGGTCTTCTTCAGCATCCATCTCTCAATAGCTTTACTGTGATCTATCTAGTATCCTCATGACTTGAGATAATCTCTATCACTCTTGTTCTCATCCCTTGCAGGGCTGTATTTAGGGTTCCTTGTCTGGTATATTGGGGGTTATTTAAAGGTTCTGTGCAACCCAAAAGATTTAATGTATCTCAGTCACCATAGGAGCACCATTGGAAATCCTGCAGCAGGTTTCCTGTGTGCATCATGCAATCTCTTCAGGAACATGTCAGCAGAGACACCAGTAAAATTTACTGACTGTACTCTATGCAGGTACAGACTGCAAACATGTCCCTCCAAAAGATCATACAGCCTGCCTTCTTCTATCGGGTTAAAGAGATGCGTTATTAGGAGGACCCCCACACTGCTACCCTTCCCTCTCAAGGAGTTTCCTGCAGCACAATGTAGATCATAAACATGCTACACAAGCTCTGATGGTGCAATCAACAAATTAGAAAATGCCTCGAAAGGGAACTTCAGCTAGTGCAGTTGTCCAGCAAGCAACAATTCCATTTTCAAGCAAGGCTTTTTTTCTCTTTTCACAGAATCATTTGAATATTTTCAAATGATAGACTTAATATTGAAACATCTAGTGCTCTGAGCTTTAGCTGGAGCATGCTTTTCTCTCTTATTTGCTCTTTCTGTCATGAGTAGCAAATAGCTGCACATCCAGACTGGAAGTTATAAGAACAGTGGATCAACTTGCAGGCTGAGTAAAGACATAACAGTGAAAATCCCTTCTAGATGCATAACTAATAAAAAAAAGGCAAAATGGTCCCTTAAAAAGAAAAAGTACAAAAGCTAAGTGACTCTGAAAAGGCTAACAGAAAAAAAAAGTTCTAGTTGCACCAGCACAGGGAAAGATTCTTGGAGTCTTCTGCTAGTAAGGGATGATTGATCATGTAACTCTATTTTTGGGTTCAGCATCCACCAGCTATGAAGTCTACTCCAAATTCATGAGTGCTTCTTCTTACAAAAACAAACATTGATTACAAGTTTTTGCTTTTTACCTACATATAGTAATCCAAACCATACATACCACTCATCTTATTTCCATATATGACAACCTCACTCTGCAAAGTTCACTCTCCTCTTTCAAACAGTCTACAGTCACTGCCCTAACAACTTTCCGTTTTGACACGTGGTTTAAAATAAGCACTGAAATTGGCTGCATTTAGAGAACAATTTGGTGCTGCTATAAATCCAAGAATATTATTGGCCAGGATAGAAGTCCCTCTGCAAAAGCTCTTGTAATAATTCAAATGCAAAGCAATGACTATATAGAAACTAATAAAGACTCATGTATTTTTAACTCCTGCTTGTTAGTAAACTTCAAATAATCTTACACAAAGCAACAGTTTAGATTAACATTGCCTAACTATATGAATGCATACTTTAAATATTAATAAGTCACCCTATTTGAAATTATATAAGCAACAGCTTAAAAGGAGGCATTTAAAAGGACCTGGGGGTTTTGACAGACTATTGCCCGACTATGAGCCAGCAGTGTGCCCAGGTGGCAACGAAGGCCAAAGGCATCCTGGCTCATATTAGAAATAGTGTGGCCAGCAGGAGTAGGGATGTGATAATCAACCTATACCCAGCTTTAGTGAGGCCTCACTTCAAATACTGTGTTCACTTCTGGGCTCCTCATTACAAAAACATAGGTGTATGTCCAGAGGATGACAGCAAGGCCAGTGAAGAGTCTGGAGCAGAAGTCTTATGAGGAGTGGCTAAGAGAACTAGGGCTGTTTAGCCCTCCTGCTGTATACAACTGCCTGAAGGGAAGTTGGACAACTGGCTTTTCTCTTTGCAGGCAAGTGACAGGACCAGAGCAAATGGTACCTGGTTAGGGTGGTTATTAGGAAGAATTTATTTGCCAAAAGGATTATCAAACATTAGATTATGACTTCCTAGGGCAGTGATGGAGTCACCATCCCTGGAGGTATTTGAAAGACATATAGATGTATTTTTGAGGACATAGTTTAGGGGTGAACTGTCAGTGCTGGGTCAAAGGTTGGACTTAAAGGTCTCTTCCAACCAAACATATTTATGATTCTGTGATTTACATAACTACATGTAAGTTTTTAAGGTTATATATGAAGTTGTGGATAGCTGATTTACAGATAGTAAGTATTGTGAAGCTGAATATGCAGATGCAGGTGCTAAGCAAACCAGTATTACTGAACTGTAAATAGACTTTTATTCTGCGTACTGACAGTTTTTATCATTGTTTAGGCCGTGGATGTTATCATGTCTGCAAGGTATGTCTCTAAGGGAAAAATGATCAAGTATTTTCTTACACATATTTGTTGTCACAATATTGTAGCAATTTAAAAATGCAGGTGCCAGGACATCTGTGTTTGCGGTTTTCATTTTTGTATGCATTTGTACTCTAGCACTCAAAGCAGCACTTATGTTCCGTTACAAGGACTTAAGAATTTAAACAATCACAAATTAGTTTACACTTAAGAAAACCATAATCACTGATCTTCTAATTACTGGGAAGGATCCAGATTTGTTCACAGCCATGGGTGTATACTGCTGCTTAAGCTATGGCCCAAAGCCTGAGCAGTACTAAAATCTCCTTGTTTTCTTGATACCTGTGTTGAGTTAATCTTGTGCTGAACTCTTAAGGATGGCACCAAACTGTATGGCAGTATAATGGAGAATTGCTCACTGTAGAGGCAAAATATAAACCAAATAGCATTATCCAAGTTCTATTAACAGATTCTCACTGTTGTTCAGCCAAAACTGTACAGGACAATATTGGCCTTCACCTGACACTTGTGCACTCAGATATGCTTTTCCTGGAATGAAAAATGTCTCAGTTGGAGAAACACGATGTGACCCATACAAATGCATCTCCAAATACCTGGTTCCAGCCCCTACCTAGAGTTTCTAAATTTTTGTGACTACTTGCCAGAAGCATTTAGATATTCAAGGAACAGGGAATACTCTTGCCGGTGTGCTGGGCATCTAGCACATAAGGGAAGGAGAGATTAAGAGATCTGCTGAGAGCAAACAATAGTAATAAATACTGATAATGAACAGCAGGTCACCTTGGGAATACATGGCTTGGGAGAATTAAGGCCTCTACTTCCCAAACAGATGCCAGACAGACAGCACAGACATCTATGCCTGTTTCATCACTCGCCTGAACATATTCTGGTGAGCTGAAAGCAATTCAGAGTCCATATCCATTCACTCATCTGCGTCCTTGCTGAGTCCACTAAACAATGATGCCAACCACTGTCAGCTCTGTCGCATGGCCTCAAATGAACTCAACTCACTTTGGCTACAAGACAGTAGTTCCAGTTAGTGCAGAATGATCTGTCACGAGTGATTAGATGAAGCTAAAGCTTCTTCAGTGTAAAATCCACATGTAAAACAGCACACACAAACACAAGAAGTCTTCAAATGGAAATGAGTAAAAAATGGAGGAAACTATGAAGAACAGACTCTTTCACAAAATGCATCAGTGTGCTATAAGCTTTAGCTTATCTGTTTCCTATTAAATCTTGCAGCCATATATATTAGAAAACTTTAACTATATGATAGTCAAGCCCAAAAAAAAATCACAGAATGGTTGTGGTTTGAAGGGACATCTGGAGGTCATCTAGTCTAACCCCTCTGCCAAAAGCATAATCGCATAAAGCAAATCATATAGGGACATATCCAAGAGGATTTTGAAAGACTCCTAAGAAGCAGACACCTCCTGGAAGTGAAGAATGTCTCTGGGCAGCCTGTTCCAGTGCTCTGTCACTCTCACGCAAAAAAGGTTTTCCTGATGTTGAGGTGGAACTTCCTATGCTCCAACTTGCTCCCACTGCCCCTTGTCCTACCACATGGCATCACTGAAAAGAGATTGGCTCTTTCTTATTCACAACCACCCTTCAGATATTTACAGACATTAATAAGATCCCCTCTCAGCCTTCTCTTCTCCAGACAAAACAGCTCCAGTCTCTCAGCCTTTCCTCATACAAGAGATGTTCAAGTCACTCTTGTATCCCTCTGTTGGACCCTCTCCCTGTTTCTCTTGAATTCGGGAGCCTCACCTCTGCTCATTTAGCCCATACTTCCATTAGCTTCTCTATGAAGATCTTACAGGTAAAGAAAGTCAAACAAACAAAACTAAACAGAACTTCCAGGTACATTAAATATAAATAGGATCATGAAGTATTGAAAAAGTTTCAAATTAAGATTGGAAACCCTCTTTCCTTGTAGTTCAGATTCTCATTGCTTAAAATGCTACAGCCTCCACAATTAGGTTCACAATTAGTTCTCTAGAAATAGAAGTCTTCTCAACTGATCTCAGATAAGATGCCTTTGTACATAAAATAAGTGAAAGAGACAAGGGGTCATGTTCAGCAGAGATAGTGAACAGCAGTAATGTTCCAAACTGGAAGAAACACTGTTCAGCAAATGTAAAACAGGCCCATGAAAGGACCCATATTTTTATTGTGATATCTACAAACTAATCAGGGAGTGACACTGGACAACTTAGTTTACCCATCCACACATCAAGCTGTACTGCCAGTACAAAGTGCTTTTTTGAGCATCTAAAGCTCTATTGATATAGGGTTTACAATAGTCAGTCTAAACTTCGTTCTCGCAGTGCATTAATACATGATATTTAATGTTAATATCAGAAAATAGAGAAGTTTGCTTTTTCACAGAGCAGGTAGGATTGTCTGTCTTCCTTACCCTCCAGGCCTGACTTTTTGCTGCAAACAGATCTGCTTCAGAGCTGAATACAGTACCATTTCCCTAAAAAGCCACTGTCACACAGAAGCCTACTTTGGCCTTTGTTCAACTATGTGCACTAGGGAAGGAAACAGTCTTGTAGTATTGATCAATTGTTATGATGTAACATCGAAAAAAAAACCTCTCTGAAAGATGGATAATTATTTCCTTTGATAACATCACATCTCACTATGGTTTTGTACACAAGAGCTGCAATCTGCACTTCCATTTCTGTAGCTCTTTCTGCATGTTTAATAAGACACACAGTTTGTGGTCCAGGAAAATTTAAGAAACCCATCAAGTCACAACAAAACATCTTTAAATATTTTAATGGTTTTTATAACCGAAAACTGTGAAGGCTATGTTTCCTAAGAGACTTTGGCTCCTATTTCAAACGAAAATAAAATTGCTGTGGTTCATAGGTATTTTCATACTAGGACTCTGAGATTTTCAGCACAGGGCAAAGTGTTAGTAACATGTAGATTATCCTTTATCAGAGAACAAATCCGATTAAAACAACATTCAAAGTACACCAACACAATTACTCAGACTACTAGAGTTATGCAATACACTGATCCTGAGCCACAGTTGCCAAAAGAAAATGTGTTAGAGGAACACATTTCTCTCCACAATGTGAGAGAAATACTATTCGTCAAAGAGTGTTTTTAAAGTGGTGAGCTTTACACTGTTATGTAAAATTGTAGGACTCTTTGGTTTGATCATCACATGAAGAAGGCTTGAGGATGCCTAGAAGCAAATGGAAGGACAGGACAAAAGACACTTGGTTTTTTTTCGGTTGGTAGTAATCAATTATTTTCAAATGATATAAAGGCTTCTGAGCAATCAAAGCACTGGATGAAGTTGCACAGATGACTACACTTGATCAGACTTTCCGTAGCATTACTGCAACAAAGTAATACTAAGACAGTAAAAATTGATGGATCAAAGGAAAATAACTCTTTTTTTTTTATACAGGATGTTTTCTTTAGATGTAACGGTATAAGTTTGACTTCATCTGATAAGTTTAACCTGTCAGAGAATGATATAATCATCAATTTTGGAAAAGATCTTCAATATCATAAAGTCCAACCACCCACCTTATGACCCTTAGCCATTAACCACCTCCTGAAACACCATGCCTACCTGTTTTTTGAACACCTCCAGGGGTGGTGCCTCCACCACTTCCCTGGGCAGCCTGTTCCAGTGCTTCAACACTCTTTCTTGGAAGAAGTTTTTCCTAATATCCAATCTAAACCTCCCCTGGCAAACTGACCCCATTTCCTCTTTTCCTATCACTAGTCACTGGGGAGAAGAGGCCAACACCTTCACTACAACCTCATTTCAGGTAGTTTTAGAGAGCAATGAGGTCTCTCTCTTCAGCCTCCTCTTCTCCAGTCTAAACAGCCCCATTCCCTTCAGTCTGTCCTCGTAAGACCAATTCTCCAGACCACTAATCAAACAAGTTGCCCTTCTCTGCACCCAGTCCAGCACCTCGATGTCCTTCCTATACGGCAGTGCTCAAAACTCACAAATTACTTGAGGTGCAACTCACCAGGGTGAAGTATAGGGGCACGATCACTTGGTTCTGCAGGCTACACTGTTTGTGACGCAGGCCAGGATGCCATGGGCCTTTTTAGCCACTTGGGCACACTGCCAGATCATGTTCAGCTGGCTGTCAATCAACATCCCCAGATCCCTCTCTGCTGAGCAGTTTTTAAGCCACCCCTTCCCAACCCTGTACTTCTGCTAGGGATTATTGTGGCTGAAATGCAATACCAAATATTTGGCAATCAACTAATTATAGCATTGTCTGTACTTCTCTTGCACATGGTGTCTGGGGATGAGAAGTTTCACAACTTAACACAATGAGAGAACTAAGACTTCAAATATTTCCACTTGAACGCATCCTATATAATAAGATTATTAGGCATTTAGGCCAACAATAAGGCCAACTCAAACATCTCTAGGCCAATGCACACAGCATAGGAAGTAAAGAAGAATTTGAGATGTGTGCATGCCTGCAGGGCTCATTTGCATCACGGAGACATGATGGGATGAATCCTATAACTGAAGTGTTAAAATGAAGGAGTACAAGCTCTTTAAGAAGGAAAGACAAGGGAAACAAGTAGTAATTGTTGCCCTCTATGTCAATGACTAACTGGAAAACATAGAACTCCACCTGAAAGCAGGTCAAGAAACTATTGAGAGCTTATGGGTCAAGGTAAAAGGAAGGGCAGTTGGCACTATGGTGCATGTATGCTATAGATCATGTGACCAAGAAGACAAGGTGGATGAGGCCTTTTATAGACAGATAGGAGTAGCTTCACATTCACAAGCCCTGGTCCTTGTGAGAGACTTCAGCCACTCTGACATCCTTCTAACATCTGTTAGAAGACAAATCTGTAAGGACAATACAGCAGGATGTAAGCAGTCCATGAGATTCCTGGAGTGCACTGAAAGTAACCTCCTCCTCCAAGTAGTAGATAAGTCAACAAGGAGAGGTACCATGCTGGACCTTGTCCTTACCGACAAGGAGACACAGGTGAGGAATGAGAAACTCAAGAGAATCCTGGCCTGCAGTGATCATGAGATGGTGGATTTCATGGTCTTCAGGGCAATAAGGAAGATACCCAGCAAGTTTGCTACCCTGGTATTCAAGACAGCAGACTCTGGTCCCTTCAGGGACAGGCCTCCTTAGTAGAGTGCAGTGGGATAGAGTCCTGTAGGGACTGGGTGCCCAAGAAAGCCATTTAACATTCAAAGACCACCTCCTCCAAGCTCAAGAGCACTGCATCCCTACGAAAAGAAAATGTTATTAAAAACAGCTATAATAAAAGGCTATAATGCTTTTAAAAATTAAGTTTAATTTATTTTTCACAGACGTTTGGGTTTGGAGAAAGTTTTTCTTCTGCTTTCACCCCTCCCTCTCTGCTTCTTATTATTCCAGGTCCTCCATCTTGGATTTTGTCCGGTTTGCATTCAAGATACAGAACATGCCACTGAGGAAAAACAGCCCAAATTCCTGTTTCTTTGAAGATTTTCAGAAGAAGGAAGCTTAATATGGATTTGCATGGTCTGCTGCACTATCCTTGTCCTTTCAGAGTTTTCTGAGTCTTTGAAAATTTATGAGCTAACTCTTTAGATGTCCAACTTCAGGAAGCCAGACGGTTGCTGTGGCTTGAGAGAAGAAGCAGAAACTGTCTGAGAGGCCTCTTATCCCTTTTAGCGGGGTGTGGACATTTTGGCTTAGTTATGTAAGAGCATTATGACGAATTCCCATGTGTGTGTATGTCTTCTGTGTGGGATTTTTTTCTGGTGCGCGTGGTGCCTTTTTTTCCCAAATTAAGTAAGTTGTTTCACTGCCTGCAAATTCATAGATGGTTTTCTTAAATCCTCCCTTTATGTTTAGCATTTTAGCCAGAAGTTCTTTCTTAAAATACAGTGCAGTACATATATAATTACAATGACTACAAAGTAATGCTTGTCAGCATTTCTACAGAAGAAAAATTTGTACCATGCATTTACCCTGAAATTCACCAAAAGAAACTTCAATACAATATGTTTAAATTTTTTTTGGAAACAGAAAATACTACTGCCGGTTTTCAGTAAGTCGTTTTGCATGCTACTACTTGCATTTTAGTGAACTTCAACAGTACTTGCACGGTCAGTATCCATTCTATTTATAACAGAAGCTGAAGACGTATTTTTTTAACTTCCTTTTAATGGAGAAGATAACAGTACAAAGCTAGACTGATTGCATAATCCTGAGCCTTACCCATCTTCATCAGAGTCAGAGAGAGCAGCTGTTATTTCAGGCAGGAAGTCATACCTCATCTTTCAGTATTGTGATCTTGCAAACAAGTGCAAGCTGCAGTGGTGTGACAAGAGTTTCTCTGAGCAGGTTGTGCAATCAACACATGTGGTTGCATTATAAATAAAAACTAGGACAGGTTATATACAGGTACATATAGAAGCATTCTGATTTTCTTCTTCTCCTTAAAACATACCAACTTTTTTCTGCAGTAGGCCAAGTCTCTGTTTCCATGATACACTCAAAGTGGGGATCCATCAGGTAACAGTTTACAGCAAGCATGTTAATTAAGCAGCTTGTTGTCACTTACAATAGTGACAGGAAACTGAAGTTTGCCTTTTGGGACATACTTACACAGTTGCATGTTTAAATGTTTTTAAGATGGAAAATAATTTCAAAAGACAGGATAACCATCCCAGGTCATCAGATAAGTCAGGCATGAGAGTAGCAGCAGCATAAAGAATCCCAAATCTAAACATGGCTTGCATACCACTTAAATAGCTTGCAGTTACAGCTGTGCCGTATGACTTAAAACTGACGTATTTTGACCTAAGCTCTCTTTGTGCACGTCCCATCATTTGGTTGTAATCGGCAGAGTAATGAAATAGGTGAACAATGGTGAATTTGTATTTCGTTGCATGACAAGGAAAGTTCATATCTGATGTGTGCCATGTTGTACTCAGTTACAAACCTACTGGCCAAATAGATTGGCATGTTTGTAGTCTCTATTTCTTTTCCATCTGTCTGCAATACTTTTCTATATGTAGGAAAATAAGCAATTTGAAAACGTAAAGAAGGTGTTGTTGGCTTTGTACAACCTAAAGTTGAGACAAGTGGTCTCACATGTTCCCGATAATCATGCAATTGGGAATAAAGTAGAAGCTGAATCAGAGAGACATGCACCAGCTTGCACAAGAACCAGGCTGGCATACCACAATGCTCACTTGCTGGAAAGGTTTTCAGACAACTAATCCGCTTTGTCATGCCAGCTATTTAGTCTGAGTTTCCTGAATCAGTAGTGTGGGCATTTTTGCACCAAATGCTATTTGATGGTATGAAGAAGCCATTAGGACTGTCACATGGTCTCTTTTGCCTAGATCTGATTATTATTTATCCTCCTGCATTTGGAATGATAACCATCATTCCTAGTCACTCCCAGGGGAAATAAAAGACTAACTCTCACATACTTTTGCCTCTCTGAGATACTTGTGTTCCTACTCATCTGTCACCTCTGGTGCCGTTTCTCCTGTACTCTCCACTTTGACTTCTCGGCCGTTACTCTTGTGTTGACAACTCATTTCTTATTATTATTCTCTTGTTCAGTCTGTCACCAGCAGCTTAATAATACTATGAATGAGTAGCCTTCAGGCTTGCTCCAGCTTCACTCTTGCTGATACCTGTAGGAAATCTGACATATATAACATCTGTCTGAGGCTTGTGGTCTGTATAGCATTTTTGCTGAACTATGCCCAAATTACAATTTTTGATCATATTTTGTACTCTTGTGCAAAGAAAAGATTGTCAAGAGCACTTTATATTGATGGAGAACTTCAACAGCAGCTGCCTGTACATGGTATTTTGATAAGTCTTGGTTTTCCATTTGTAACAGGAGAACAAATGAAGTTTGTTAATTTGTTACCGGTGAGTGACTGCATGAGAAGTGAGTATCAAAGTATTACTCTCCCCCACAGGATAGTAATGTTCTCAGACATATGTTTTCACATACAGCTGTTAGTGATTCAAGGCTTAGAGTGTCAGGCTATTTCAGCGCAAAAATGCTGACCACAAGAGAAGGAAGGATGGCTGTTAGAAAATACGTATTTACTGAGCATACCTGCAACTGCCAACAATAGGCTGGGCATTGTTTTGCATTAATCATGGGATGAAGCCCTTGAGGGAAAAGGGGCCCAGGACAGCTGGTTAGTATTCAAGGATCACCTCCTCTGTGTACCAACAAAGAGGAAAGCAGGGAAGAACGCTAGGAGGCCTGTATGGCTGAACAAGGTGCTCCTGGACACGCTGTCCCACAAAAAGAAACTCTACAAGGAGTGGAAGGGAGGACAGCTAGA
>JAOXOE010084049.1:0-25165 GCA_028565055.1 Phoeniculus purpureus
CCAGGGAGGTGGTTGGGGCCCCATCCCTGGAGGTGTTTAAGGCCAGGCTGGATGAGGCTCTGGCAAGCCTGGTCTAGCGTGGGGTGTCCCTGCCCATGGGGGGGGTGGTTAAACTGGATGATCAGGTGGTCCCTTCCAACCCAGAGTGATTCTGATTCTGTAACTTCTCCAGTGACGTGATCCTACTGTGGCAGGGGGATTGGACTAGATGATCTTTCGGGGTCCCTTCCAATCCCTAATGATTCTACAATTCTAAAAAGATTTTGTTGTGCATAGCTTCTGATAAAGTTTGACCAAGAAATTTCCTTGACCAGATGATCTTCAGAGGTCCCTTCCAACCCCTACTGATTCTGTGACAATGAAGATTGTTCAGGAGACTGCTGAAACCAATCAAAAAAACCTCTGTTGCTTTGCTGCAGCAGACCTTTTGATTGCAATTCGGAGGAATTGCAAAACGAGACTGCTGCAAGATTTCACTTCTATTTGTTATAAAAACCTAAGGCATCTCTTATATAAGGCATGTTTTCTACACTGAAAAAGATCATGAGATACACTTTAGTAGAATCTACTACCTAAATTTTACTAACATCTAGGCAATGAGATATATTAATCTTATCTGTAGCTTAGTAATAATTGTACTAATATTGACTACAAAAGAATTCTCACCTGCTTTGCCTAGTTGATTCTTTGTTTCACGGTGAATTTCTCAATAGTCTACAATGACTGAATTAATCAGAGTAAAAAATTCAGAGCACAGTAAAGCTAACTACACTAACTACAAGAAGAATGAATCTTTTAGTGAAAGCCATACATGTTCTATTTTTAATTAGTATTTGTTCACTAACAAATCATAATTATTGCCCAAGACTCACCCAATTATTTTAACAGCACAGGAATACTTGTGTTTGAGAGAATATTGTTTGGTGAACTTTTTAAAACCAAACAGTTTTTAACACAAGTGCACATTGAGACCACTGAACTATTTGGAATCAGTTTAGCAATATTATGCGAGCCGTGCACAAGACGTTACTTTTGCATTTTAATTCACTTACCACTTTGTTGTCATTTTCCAGGCACATTTTTAACAAAAGGTTTGCAAAGTTAATACATTTATTCATACATTATGTCATACAGTTTCTAACCTGAAGCACATTCACACTTGGTAGACCATGGTTTTTTTCACTGTTTTTCCGTAAGTCTGGAATTCCTTCTGTATAGCTCAGTAGCCATCTCCACATGCTAAGTATCACATGCTGGGTTTGATTACTCCCAGAGTTTTGTTAATGAATAATTCATTTGACTACCTTGATCATTCTCTAGTTTCATTCCAACTTCCCTGTCCCTGCTTGCTCTTGTATTACATGGAAGTGACAAGCCATCTGTTATCTTGAGGCCCTCAGAGCCACCAGGGCCCTATTCTGTTGAATTTACTCCATCTGGAAGAACTGCCTAAGCAGCCCCACTGGCAACATCACTGAAATAAATCCAGGCATGTACGTGCAAAATTCTTAGGAGTTCTACCTCAGAAGCTGCATATCCCTTAAAAGTTTTCATTCAAGTTATATACTATCAAAGCCTATTCATAACTCTAGACACGTGCAATCAATGCAGGAAGAACAACAACAAGACTTCAAGAGTGACACCAGCAAAAACCACCAAATATATATAAGCTTGTATGTTCTTAACTGACCCTTCTCTTAAGTTATGTACAATACACTATTATTCAAACTGTAAGCACCTATTTCCAGTCTTAATACTCACTCTAACCTTGTATAACCTAG
Source organism: Phoeniculus purpureus (assembly GCA_028565055.1). Lineage (NCBI taxonomy): Eukaryota > Metazoa > Chordata > Aves > Bucerotiformes > Phoeniculidae > Phoeniculus > Phoeniculus purpureus. The sequence goes on from JAOXOE010084049.1 coordinate 1,782, forward strand.
CTCATACCTCTTACCCTGAGCACCTGGGAATTAATTTCATGCCAGGCTATTGCCTCTGTGTTCTACTGATATTTTCTCTTGTCATAATGTGGTCAGCAAATAAGACTAGGCTATGATATTGCAGAAAACACTGAAGCACGAAAGATAATTTTTTTTACTTCATTGAAATATTGAAAGTAAAAGTAAGTTTAATGAGGGAAATGATGATTTAACCTCATTTAGTTACATGTTCCAGATTAAAAAAAAGTTAAAGAAATATCTGGAAATATAATGCATTTTCTCTCTCCCTAAGGATTTACTTCATTAAATTTGGAAATGCCATCAACCATGAACACATACAGTGCCACATCAATCGTTCATTTCACAGAAACCATTGTGAGACTTAATGATAATGGCGGAAATCACTGGAGGAAAAAGTGTTTTAGGGAAATCTTGCCACAGTAAGGCCTGGCTGGGCTGCAGGGTGGGTAAAAGAACACTCAAGGGCAACAGGAGGAACCCTCCCTCCCCCAAGGTCTGAATGTACCCAACAGCTCTGAATCCATTAGATGGTGAGCAGGCAAAGCAGATGAGACACAACCCTCACATGTGCCTCAATAATGCATGTGAAGAGCCTCTGTGACTCCCTTTGTGTAAACTTCACAGATTCTCTTGTGCTCCAGTCTGTGAGGTTAATTTGATTTCACCAAAGTGATTCTAGACTCCACACAAAGGACAACATGCTCCTCAGGAGAACTTGATTTGTTAAAGACATTACAATTCAGCCACGAGCAAATCACTGAAACTCCTCAGTGTTGAGGGTCAGAAATAAGAGATTCCCAAGAATAATCAAAGCCTCTATCTAGAAGAAATTACTCTTATTTCTTAAAATGAAATCTGCCAAGGCTGAATAGTACATTTGATTTTGAAAATGGACAGGGCTACAGGTCCTAAGTGGTTTTGCTCTTTATGGAGTTCATCAGCACACTGATAATGGCCAATAAAAATCAGTGCAGCACTGACTCTTCAGCCCTTTGAATGCTTAAAACTAACTGAAGGATAAGGTCCTTTGTTTTCCTTTTAGCTTCCTAAAAATAATCAGTTTTATTCACCATGTAGCTAATAAAATTTTCCATACACACAAGAATCCCTAACGTGATAGCTTTAAGTCTGTTACTTTAATATGAGTGTTAACTAACTGAAAAATATTTTGTTATGAACAGCTTGAACTACTGGTAAAAATCAGAAGTCAAATTACGCCTTCATTTGAGGAGCTGAAAATGCAGCTAAGCAGCTACTGTTTGTCTAACTCCCTCACTGCATCTATATATAGCAAGTTATTCCCTGATTTAAACAGCATCAGTGAGTTCCCATCTACCCAAATGCTTTTCAAGTTTCGTTTTGACTGATTGTTCTAGCAGAAGAATCGTCATGCTACTCAAGTCACTTAACCACCATGGTTTTGAATAGCAGGTATACCACTATACCTGCTACTACCAGGCTGAACATCCAACTCTCTTAAATTAATACATGTTCTTCCAGTAGTTTTCTTTCAAAAAAACCCCGAAATTATTAACATCCTGCCTGCCAATTTTGCTCAAAGTGATCTGGGACCATGAAAAAAATCAAAGGGAAAAAAATTAATCTTTGAAGACAACCAGTGTTCCAGTGTGTGCAAAGAAACTAACTCTATAAACCAAATGGAAGTTTCTTATGTCTGTAAGTAAACAAATCTCCTCTAGAACAAATGGTTCCCCATCAATCATTCTCTAAGATGACTCTTTAGAGAAACAATTCTTAACTGACTGTGATAACGTGTCTAAACCCCCAAAGCATCAGCTACTACTGTTCTAGAAACATCATCTCCCTGCACACACAGAAACCATGTTGAATCCTTTTTCAGGTTCCCAGACACGTATCAATATTTGCATTATTAAATCATCCCAAACTGCAGTCAATTACATTGTTACAAAATCACAGAATGGTAGAGGTTTGAAGGGATGTCTAGAGACCATCTAGTCCAACCCCCCTGCCAAAGCAGTATCACAAAGGGTGCTCAACACATGCTTGTGTCAGTTTGTGACCTTTCATTTCTCAGGGTGTTACCTACCGGTATTATAACAGATCCAGTTCTAGTTAGTGGAAATGCAGTGTAATATTAGGTACACATGAAAACGCAACTTTGTCTCTAATTTAACTGTTACAATGTGAGGCTTCTTTTATCTGATGAATGACTTATACACTATATTTCACAATATTAGACTTAATTTTAGTTTAAAAACAGGTCATCACACTCTGAACTAACTTTATACAATGCAGTCTGTGAAAATACTTAAGCTAGTTTAAGACTTGCCATTTTTTCTTGATGACTTCTGTGCTGGAGGTGGCAGGCAGGTTTGTGCTGTTGCTAGCTCAGGATTGGCAGCTTTAACTCCATGGTTGGCTTTTACCTTATCAGCCCAACTTACACCAGAAGGAGCCAGGCGTGTTGCTGAAATTGTCACTGCTGGGTTCCTAAATGGAAGTCATAGCTCTTTTTAGTGTCTAATCAAACAACAGGATGGTTCATCAGAAAACTTTCTCAGGATACTTTTTCCTTAACTATGATCTTTAATCTACTGTAAAACACAGAAAAAACTCAGTTACTCTTCACATAGCCCCTCTCTTTTTCTCTTTCCACAGTTTTAAATAGTGACACTTGCAGCTCTTGAATCTTAGCCTCCATAGATTCTCAGTAAAATCCCTACAAATTTAACTCATGAATAAAAGCAAACATAACCACAGAGAAAAGGATGCAGCAAAAAATGAGCAGGTGGTTTGGCGAGGGTTTCTGGTTCTATCAGGTAACTACCTCAATAGCCTATTTCATAGTTCCAGTCACAGAAAAGATAGAAAACAGTGCTGCACCTGGAGAAAAATCACCAAGTGAGATTTCTTATATTTAGTAGTCTAGGAAACTAAGTTAACAAGATACTAAATTCTCAGATTATTTTTATGTCTAAAAAAAGAAACAACACTGTCTGATATGAAATTTTAAAATCACAGAAATAAACATATGGTGAGTATTTACAGACAAATATAACAGCTCTTCTATCGCTTCTTCCTGGGTCCAGCCTAATTTAATCAGTGAACTGATAGGCTGCACCCATTACTAATATGAAGAGTCTGTCAAAGCACGTGGGCAGGAAGCCTAGAAAAAGTGCAGCTTTAATTGTAAATGTAATCACAAATATCCATAATGTACTCTGTTCCAACATAAAGTAAATAAAGGAACAGATCTGTTGTAAATCTGGAAGGCCATTCTATTAATTTTTAGAAAGGTCCAATTAAGACTGACCACTCTGGTTCATTCTTTGGATGGACAGCATTGCAGGTTTAAAAAAATTGTTATTAATTTGCTTTTTGTAAGTCATTACTTTCTGCACAAGGCTTTGAGCGAAAACCTACATAGTTTTACTTAAGTGAACGCATGGAAACATTTCTAAATTGGAATGGTAACATTCAAGAAGTGACCAATTCACTTCTGTAACAAGAGTCATTTTATCAGCAGTCACGCAACTGATTTCTCTCCCAAGCTTTGGGATCTGATTTCATACCCAAAATTTAAACTCCTTCGAGCATTTGATGTCACACTAATTCTATCTGTCGAGGGACTTGGAATCACGTGGCGTCCTGGTGACATTTTCTTCACTTCCCAGGCTAACGAAGTAGGTCTGCAAATTCAGGAAAGCAATGTTTAAAAAATAAAACTTGCAGTAATTATTCCTCTGTTACTTTAAAGGAAAAACAGCACCAACAAAAGCTATAAAGTATTAAAGAGTACTGCTGAATTTAGTTGTACATCTTAGCAGTTGTTTCTACACCAACTTCAAGAGAGACCTACGGCAAAAATAATGGTTACTCTCACAACTTCAATGCTTACTTTAAATGTCACTTGGGGACCAAACATCAAACCAAACAGTTAAAAGGAAAGGATCAGGAGCAGAATGGAAACATCCCTTCATTCTGGTGACAATAACAAAGCACATAAAAGGTCACAAGCACTTAAGGTACCCTACATTTTCCTATCTGGTGTAGCAGAGCATTCAATATAGTTTAAATGTTACTTTGGTTAATAAAGGTCTGAAATATCTACAGCACTTAAACTTCAGATCTAACCAAATATATCACCATCTGCTTCTTCTATTGTACTCCTGACATACCAAACTCTGCTGGCAATAACATTTACTGATAAATGTGTTCTCGCACAGATAATTGAACAGGCTGATTTAAGCTAACTGCTGCTAACATAAACAGTTCTATTCCAAACAGACCTGGTGGGAGGTAGAAGCAACAGCAGCAGTTTCATGATGCATCTCACTGAAGGTGATGCTATTTTCTTTTTACTGTTAACTCTAAACTGTATCTGACTACATGAAAAATACAACTGGCAATTAAAACCAGAATTAAGCTCATAGAAACCAGTGCTGGCAAAGACAGGTTCAGAAGATTGCCTGTTTTTTATTAGGGTCCAGTATTACTGGCAGGATTGACAACCTATAATTGACTAATAGAACTACCCCATCATGTTTAGTCTACTTTTTGTCCCTACCTAGGCAAATAAATTTGCTACCTAACAAAGGAAAATGGAAGAACCACAGTGTATCACACATTCCCATTTTCTACTCACACCAAACACACCAGCAAAAACTGACTTCTCATTTACCCCTCAAAGCTAAAACTGAGGCGCAAGGAACAAATTCACCACTAGGCACAAACTGTACTGGCACAATCAATTCTACCTATGTGTTACTGTACTTCCAATGCCCTTTCCCTTTCCACCACAGCTGTTCACTGGTAACACTACATCTAGGTCCTCACACCAATTCTGTACCAAAGGAAAATTGCTTTTCTGATGTCTGAGACCAAATATTAAAATTGGTTCTATCTGCTGCATTATGTTACAAAATAAAGTTGACTACAAGAAAGTATTTGGATGTAAAAAAAACTATAAACGTAATTACCTGCTTTGAGCATCAGCTTTCTCTAGCTTCTCCTGTAGCTGTATCCAGTCAATCAAGGCTTTGAAGTCCCTTACGTAGTTATCAAGCATCATCAGGACTTCCTGAAAAGTAACAGTAACATCAACCTTTGTATTCAAAAAACAAATCCCCCCACGTGAAAAGGAAGTAGGAAATGTAGCTCTCTCGTAAAGCCTGTAGCTCTCTCATAAAAAATAAAAGCAAGAAAACTCTGCAAAAAGAAGTCCAGTTAAGATTTTTACATGAACAAACATTAAAATATTTATCCCATCTAAAATTGTGCACAATTTCTAAGACCTCCACAAGCACTAAGGACAAAACAGCAAAATTTGGCACAAAATACTGCAAAACCTTAATTAAGTATTTAAGTGCTGGTCTCCAAATATCAACTTATGAAAAGATGTAACATTAACTTGACTTCTCGCTATATCAAGAAGAAATTCATAGGTAAAATGTCAGTGGCTGAGCAGTAGGGAACTAAAAGACTTCTCATCAACTATCCTTAACTTTCAGAAGGTATTACCTGTTTCTACTGATGGCCAGTTTGATCAAATGAACTAGTATAGGAAGGTCAGATTATATACAGAAAGAACAAAGAATTAAGTTCGGATCTTGCAGTCTTTTCCACACAAAACAGAGCAGAAATCCATAAAATAAAGCACTTAGCTTTGTTCCCTGAGCCAACTGGAGTTACCTACTGTCACTGGAAGAGAAAGGAGCAACACTTTATCATGCAGAAAGCATGATAAACCACTTAAACTCCACAAATAAACTCAGAAATCATTTATGGAATGTGACCAGGCCATCACAGCCACAGCATAAGACACCTTCTCAGTAGAGCTCATCACCCAGTGAAGCACATCAGCGTGTTTCTAAATGCGACAGTTTGAGATCATGTCATCCGAAGTAGAGGCTTTCGTAATGACTCTTTCAACAACAAGAAAAACCTACACTGTACTCCGTGATGACAGCATGCTGAAAACAATAAAAACCCCTAAGTGAAGCTTGACTTACACCAGCTTCACATGCAGAGCTTAAAACACAGACAAAATTTTATTGTGTAAGGGAAAAAAATTACAACAAGGCCCTGCTGTTTTGCAAATCCTTTACTATGTCAAAGTCATTCTCACTGCTATAAAAAGGAGGGTTTTTTTCTGCTAAAGGCAAATAATTACTTCATAGACATATGTGGGGAACAGTTACAAATTAAAATGTTCTTAAGCATATGACTAACAATTTTCACAGTAACACTTTTAACACTGAAAACACTGAAAACTCTACTCCAGGACAGGTAACTAATGCATGTTTTTTGTAACATCCCATACCCTTCATCTTTACTTTTAATTGTCCTTTTAGAAGACACCAAATACTATTTCATACAAAGTGATATGCATTGGTTTTGATTTTGTTTAGCACCAATGTAAGTCTGAAATTCAGCTTCAGCTTTCACCTAAGTATCGTTTTAACTGGCGAGTATGACAGATACGGAGCGTATGCTGGTTGTTACAAGGGGAAAGCCACAAGAAAGTCAGACTCAAGGGAAACGAAACAGCATACTGGTGATGATTGAAAAGTTGCTCTTTGTTTTGAAATACTCCACAAAAAAGCTAACAAAAATGTTTCTTACAAGGCAGTTGGTTTAGAGCACCAAAACAATTTTTGAGTGAAGTCTCCTACAAGAAATGAACAAGTCAAGTACTTTAGCCAGACCTTTTTTCAGTTTCACTAATAAAATTTCAGCTTTCTAATTCAATTCACGTCCATTTAGCTTAGCCCACACTAAGTTGTGCTGACTGTTACTAACAATAAATGCATAGAAAGCAAAATTTAATTCTGATTAATTTACTTTCCAAGTCTATCACTGAGATATGCCTCACACACAAAAAAAGAATAAAACTGAGTATGAGTTTTATTTCTCAAGCTAGTTGGCACAGAAAGAAACCTACAGTAAATGGCTTAACCTATTTTAAGGAATGTTTAGCTACACATTATCAGAAATGATCAGAGCAGAACCATGCAGCTGTAACCCGAGTCATGTTTTACGAACAAGGGAATACAAACAAGACAAGCAGCTGGAGCGGCCCCATATTCACTGATGCACATCTTTCTCCCTAAAGCTATGAGGGCCATTTTGTCAAGCAGGATGAAGCAGAACAAAAGTGGCTCTGAAAGCGCCGTTACAGGCATCCAGATAACTACATATATATGTACAGCTAAAATTACCAATTAGTTTACCAATTGGCTGCAACGGATTCGATTGGTTTGTAATTAATTCTAGTTACTGGCGCATAGAGCAGGATGGTTGGCGCCATCCCTTTGTCCTACTGACACACAATACTGGCGGGCAGGGCTCTGGGGTCTTGGACATCAATACAGCTTGCTAGCTCACCTACGGTACCAAGTGTAGCAGATATACCCTGTGGTGCTAAAGCAGTGGAAACTTGCACCACTTGAGAAGGCGCTGACAAAAAGGAACCTTTATGGGGCAGACTACGGCTGCACTAGAGTCAAAACAATTTTAAATCCCATTATTTTTCAAGGTCATATCTATCCCATACGATTTTTAAAGAGCCAGTTCAAACCAAGAAAGAAATCAATACTGTTAAAAACAACACTTAAAGGAAAATCAGTGACATAAAACTAGAAACATTCACAATATGGTTCCTGTTTTTTATCTCCCCTCTGTTAAATTCTCTTGTCAATGGTCCTGCACATCTAAAAGCAATTTTTGTACTTCTTTTTCTCCTTCTCATTCTTTTTCTCCAACTTTCAGTCACTACTTTGGTTTCTATGCATTTATCTCAAAGGTGTACTCCTAGTTTCTTCAATTGGGTTATCCCATTAATTACTTTGCAGTCCAGACAGTAGCTACACCAAAATAACCCCATAGTCCTAAATTGGGACATTCTTGACTGGGGCCCTAGATAGGTCTATCATAATCCTTAGAAACAGAATTTCACTTGCTTGGGAAATCTCGTAAGGGTTTTGAAACATGGTCTTCTCGATTAATTCTCCTACTCTTAAAAAGAAGGAAAACAGAGAAACATAGAACACCATAGCATTTTAAGGTTACTAAAATTCAAAATAGCAAAATGTGAGTCAGAGAAATTATCTGAGTCACTGCATCTGCACTTCAGCTTATTCTCAAAGCTAGAAATTGTGTTTTATCTTACGAACTATGAATACTTCATATTGTTTCATTATCTATCTTGAATACTTTAGATTATATATCTACAAAAATAAACTCCACTTTCTACTGGAGTACATTTTGAGCAGGCTACCTAAACTCCTTCTTTCTTGAAATTTATTTTTTTAAGGTTAATTGAGTGCTTCAGTAACTTGACACAGAAATTGCTTCAAAAAACTCCTTGTAGCCTTTTTCATATAGTCAAATTACAAACACTTAGAGCCAACTCTGGGGTTAGGTTAAACAAAGATGATTGTCAACATGGTTTTCACAACTTTGGGAAAGGATGAAATGAATCAGCTCATCTCCCCAGATGACTCCATTATATCACCTTCAGTACATGGTTTATAATATAAAAATAAATTAATTAAGACTTTCAAAAAGATGCAGAGAGTACAAAACCAGAATAATTTTGTAGTAACTGAAGTCCTCCTAGCTGGTGTACCTATAAGTATTCTCACCATGGCCTTGCAGAAGCCCCTAAACAGTGAAGTATAGATAGCAAAGCTGCAGGAACACTCTGCCTCCTAGATCCAAGCGTTAACCACACCATTATCTGGCCTGTTTGGTCCTCATTGGTTCATCTACAAGACAGCCTTAATCCGTGACAATCTGACAAGCACATGCTTCTCAGAAGCTAACTATTACCAGAGTTTTCTCCAGAAGAACAGAAGTAGTGGTCAAGGACTTAATCACAACCATTCATTTACACAAAAACCATCACAATACCATACCATATGCATATCTCATATATATATATATATGCATCAGATGATGCAAAGGATGGAGAAGCAGGAACAGGATTACCCAGACTGCCAACTAGAAGAGATGTTGGTTTTTTGCTATTTGGCTTCTTAGAAAGCTGAAAGATCTGAAAGACCTCATCCATTTCCATCTGTGAAAATGAATGCCCAAGCATTACCCGATTTTTCTGGCCTTCACTGTTGATTCATTGGCAGAAGCTGACAATAATGAAAAAGCCGATGTCCAGAAAGAGGCAGGATGAATACTCACAAAAGAGATTTTCACTTGGCACTGACTGGCCCAGTATGGCCACAGAATTTTTACTTAGATATAAACATACTCTTCCTAAGTATCTCCAAATTCAGAAGAATCTTTCTTGGGATATCTTTCATAGGGTCTGTAGCACAAATATGTCCCAAATATCTCATACAACAAATGTCTCCCAAAAAGCCTTCAGCATGAAAGCCTGATTCTGGATTTCCTCCTCCCTGGAATCAGGTACTTTTCACACTTGTAAAATTCAAAATCATGGGAAAAACACCCAACACTTAACCTCCAAAAACATAAAATGAACAGAGCTGAACTGATTCCTATCTGTGGAAATAGGATCAAGGTGCTGTTTGGATCAACCCAACCATTATACTGAACTACTGAAGATCTTTTCAGTGAAGTTAGGAAAATCTTAGGTTTTCTACCTTTAGCTTCAACACATTTCAAAATAGTTTTATTTTCTTAGCTTTCTTAAATCAGCTTGGATGAGGTCTGCACAGGTCTCAGTCTGCATGCATACACTGAAATCATCAGAATTAGCATAGGCGAAACCAAAGGCAACCTTCACACGATGTTCAGTTCCTCTCTCCTCTTGAGAGGCCTTGAATCAGCTTAGACTCTCTCTGTGATAACACTCTGATTGGAAAGCCCCAACTATAGTTGTTTGCAGCTGGTTCTTCTATATAACAACATCATGTCAAAGCTTTTAAGGGAAAGGCTTTATCCACCTCTTCAGAGTATCTTGTGCCATCCATGAGAACACAACTTCATTGCTAAAACTTCCGTTTCATAAGTCAGAATAAGAAACTCAAACAGAATTAAAATGTTTTCACTTAACTATATTCAAAGTAGACTGATTTAAGAATGTACCTGAAAGCTTTAGAAACCTTATAGAAATACACCAGTAAGTAACACTAGGTAGAAAGACAAATGTTTGTACAAGCATTAAATAACACTGTACAGCAACTTAAAAATAACATAAAATTAAATTTCCATGTAATAAAATTCAGCCTCTTTGAAAGGAATGAACACTATTGAGGCCATAAATTCATCCTTGGTGGAAAAAACCCCAGCAACGAAATTTATAATTAGTTTGATTCTTCTAAACTTACTGAATCCTTAGCTGATGGATCCAGTTGGTCAAATTATCAAAAAGAGTTTTATGTGTGTGGTGTGCCACGGTTTTTTTATATATAAACACACATCAATATATACATAAACATGTAAAGAAATAAATAAACTCAGTTGCTGAAACACCTGAAGACCACAGAGAATAGCAGCAGAAGACACATTTATCTGTTGCATCAACCAAATTCCACTGGTCAAAATTACAAACAATTCTTGGCCTGAATTCCTCTTAGCATGCAGAAAGCTATTTAAATGTATTACTGTTTCTATTCTGCATGAAGTTGCCACATAAACCTAGAAAATACCAGGTGATAAACTGTTTACATAAGCGTTAGACACACAGAAACCTGGCATATCCATACATAAGCATATCTATACAATTTGCTTATGGAAACGCTGACAGTCACAGCCAAATCTATGAGAATACATCTAATCTCTATCACTGCTGCACATGATTTATGGTACAATAAGATGATGCTTAAGCTTGAGAACTCTATTTTAGAAAGAAATCAGCCACATTCATGATATCTGTACAGATACAGCTTTGATGCTTTGTTTATCTGCCTAGAGATATCTAGGCAGCTAAACAGATAGAACTAGAACTCTCTAGCTGAGAGTTCTCAGTTCCACATCAATAGCAAAATACCAACTCCAGCAGTGCCCAAAGCTGAGAGCAAATATACACAACCACCAACCCTCTTACTCAGATTTCCACTGTTTGTATCCTTACCACAACCCTTCCGTCTGCAGTTTCAACCACAACCAGCCACTAGAGCCCTTTCTGATTTGGGAGCATCAAACATTATCTTCAGTGACAACATGATCAATAAAACTATACCAACTGGTAAGAATAAAAGAAAGCAAAGGGTACAAAATAGAACAACCCAACAACATAGAAACTACTTTTATGCCAGGTTAATCTGAAGGTTCTGAATGCCAAAAGTTATCACATTTAATTTTTACTTGGGTCTTCCTTTAACACAATCTTTATACAACTAAAATGGCTAAATATAACAACACATGCCCCTTTGGCTAAGACGTAGTTTGGGGATATATCACTTAACAAGTTGGAGTTCAGAAATTTTTTGCTAACAGTGATTTATCGTAATAAAAAGGCATTTCTCTAAAAACAAAGAGGGTTAAGAGTTTAACTATTTCGGTTCCTTATTTGTGTTCCACATCAGTCCAGTAGTAAATATAGAAATGATACTGCATGAAAAGAGTTAACAAGGTACTCCATCAAATGGGTTTGAAAAGGAAACATGGCAACATGCAATTCTCATTTATCAAAATCCTCTCAATTCTTCAGGTACAGCAGAAATACATTAATCCATTTTCAGCAGAGCTGATGTGTCTGTTGGCATCTCTTGTAACATTTTAAGCACTAGACACTTCACTATGCAGTATAAAGTTTGCAAAAAAGAACGTAAAAGTGAAGCTATTCCATTCTCATTTTTAGCATGAGCTGTAGCAGAAGTTTATAATAAAGGCAATATTAAACTTAGAATATTCAGAAGACCATAACTGTCATACATTAAAATGGAAAAAGCGTAAGAAATATCTGAACTCCTGCCCAAAGAGAAGAAAACAAGAAAACACTCAATGGCCCAAGAAACCATCAAGTTAAAAAAGCTCAAGTGGTTCTGCTAACCAGTTTCTCTGGTGTCAGAAATGACATAGTCACAATCACTTCAAATATTTCTTACACATATAATACTAAAAAACCAAACCAAAAACAAGCAGAAAACCCCCTCAAGACTGCAAAAACTAACCACACAGAAAACCTTCTTCCCTCACTTGGTACATTTACAATCTCTTGTTCTCTCTCTCCGAATTCCCTGATATCCAATAAAGATTGGGTGGCATGTTTTGTTTGCAGAGCTAACCTTAACCGGACCTCTTCTAAGCTACTCACTTTCTCTTGTGAAATCTTTAATGACTAAAGTAATTTAAATTGGTCCACTGATATTAAAAGTTATGGTGGGGATGACAGAAAATCATGGCCATACAAGGCAAGGCAAGACAAGACAATGATGAAACTAAAAACCAAGCTAAACTATTTTTAAGGCAGGTCATAGGTCTTCTACTAAGCTACATGAATTCTTCAAACAATATAATGTGAATGCTTTTTAATAAATACCTTTTGTCAGTTGAATTCTGATACTACACTGCAATGTCAGTTTATGAACTCGTAAAAGGTTCAGGTAATACAGCAAACACTTTCTGTGTATTCTGTAACATGAAGGCTGCACTTATCAGGGTATTTCAGTTGTTCGAGGATACCAAGCACCCACTTTTCAGGACCAGACATAAGGAAGATTCTGTGGGTATCACTAATATTCCATCCGACATTAAAACATAAATTCAACACTAATGACAAGTTTGATCACTCTGTAGTTGGAGCTTATGTAGGTAGTGCCAAATGACTTACATGTCAATTTCTTAAGACTTAATAATGTGTGTAAATCACACACTTATGAAGACAGCAGTTAAGATACTCTGCTGTGATTAGCTAGAACACATTGATAGCTTCACATCTAGCAGCAATTGGATGGTGTCTGTCAACAGCAACCATTCCAAAATAAATAATGACAGAAGTGAAACATTATTAGCAAAAACCAATTTGCAAGACTCAGTAGTTCTACACTTCACAGCTAATTTAACAGAAAATGTAGACACATGTCATAAAGAGTAACAATCACTATTTAACAGTAACCTTTAATAGAAAAATCTCACCAAGAAAAAAAAAAAAAGACTGTATCAAAACACATCTTCCAGCTACACAGGTAAGGTAATTTTGCCCTAAGAAGAAAAATCTTTGAAAAGGTAAAGGCAACATGAACATTACATAAGTTTTACAACACATGACATTGGACTCCTCAATGCTAATTTCTAGGCTTTTTCCTCCTTTGTTTTGCAAGCAAGTAATCTGAAACACACACATACATATATCACTGTCAAGCGTCTACTAAAACGAAGCCTTTTCACTTCAGCTATGTCGTATCTCCACACAAGAACAGATCAAGTAGCACGATTAAAATGCTGAATGATATCTAACCTCCAAAATATGTGATAATCGTACAAATACTCTGCTGTTCTTTCAGTTGCAGAAGTTTAAAATGCTAATCTAATGACGATGCCAGGCTGACTGATTTTCTTAAACCAAAAAATTCTCCAGAGAAGCTTCCTGTGCAGGAAGACAGTTCAGTAACAAAAAGTTAAATTGTGTTAAACCAACCAACCATTTGGAAGCCTCTAGCTACTGTTCAGTCTTCAAACCTGCTTCCAATGAAATGCATTTGTACGCTAATCTCAAAGTCAATTTGGCTGTGTCTGATTACAGCACATAACTAGATGCATATGATAAGAAAAAAAGTTTACTTAAGCTAATCTATACCATTTTTTACCGTGCTCAGCTAATCATTTCCAGTATGTGTTGAGTTTTTAGCATGTTTAACAGAAAAAAAAGAGTTAACATGTTCATAACGCATTCTTCTGGCTTCTCTTAATGCTTGCGATAAATTCAATTTCTAAAGAACAAGCAATTCTTATTAAATGACAATGGTCTTTCTATGAATCTGCTAGAAAATCATCATAAAATACAAAACAGATGCACAAGCTCTTACAAACATACGTTATTCAAGATTAGGAAGCACCTTAGCCACCCCATCCAGACACGGCTGGCCATCAGTCACTTTCTTAGCAGCACAGAGAATTAGAAGACTGGTAACGATTGCTGCAAAAAGGGAGCAATGTGTAATTAAGGCACTTAACAGGAAGCACACAGATGTGAAAAAGACTGAATCACAACAGTGCCACCTACAGTACTAAATATTAAGGGAAAAAATAAATCAGTGTTCAGTCAGAAAATTAACATGATCAGAACTCAACAAGCAAAGGCTGATTTCATTGAAGAATTGAGATCTTCTAACATCGTGTGCATTTTATATACTTATAAAGCTACTGTCAAGATGAAAGCATTTTCTTGAATCCAAGTAAACATGCCACCAGTTTTCCTATTTACAAGCCTCCACTAAATACAAATCAAACAGTAACATGATTCTCAAGCTCTAATGCCTCATTTGGCTTTTTAGCAAAGTTTAGAAAAGGCACAGTAAGAGCCACATGACAACAGGCAAAGAGTAGCTCAAGTCTTACCTTGCATTCTACTACACTCTGATCCGATTCACATGTAACATAGATTTCATCTACAGCTCGTCTGAGGTTGTCAAACAGAAAAGCCCAGTATCGAGCTCGTAGATCAACTTTTCGAGGTTGCCTTGTTTTTGTTGGGCTTTTGTCAAAGCTTTTATCTCCAGATGCTGCTGCTGCTAATTTACAGTCTATGGTAGTGCTCTGAAAAAACAAGACACAACAGAAAACAACAAACACAAGTCGGGTAAGGGGTTGGGTTTTGGTGCAACACACACTTTTCCCCCTACATATTCAAACATTTGCAAATCAGAAGTTTTTCACTGGAAGAGACTACATCATCCCACTTAGGATTTTTTTTCCCTTAAATACAAGCAATAGCTATGAGGAACTAGGTTCTATGTCTTTGACACGTATAAGCCAACATTCACAATGCATAACAGTACACTGGGAAGTTATATTTTCTAATGACAAATGCTGTGTTACTCATTCTAACCTGTATGTATACACAGAGATGAAAATAACATTTCACTAGTAATCATTCCAGCAATATTCCATCACAGCTAAATTCCATTACAAAGACATTATATATAACTTTACAATTTTTAAACCCTCATTCTAATCTATCACTGAAATAGTGACGTGGTGTTACGCTTCAAAAGCTGAGCAGAATCTGTAAGTTTAATTTCTGTTTTTTCTACAAAAAAGTTTTAGAGTTTGAAAAGTTTGAAAAGTTTCTGTCCCCATACATCTCCTTTACAATACAGTTTATAATGACATATTAACTACAGTATCATAAATAGCTGTATTAAAGTAACAATGCTGGCTTTTGCTATATTTGTAAACTCTCACTGTAGTAAAACCATTAGGTTTTTCACTCGTTCAGCTAATATTCTTCATATAAAAGATCAGTTGTTCTGGAATGAAACCAATTCCCCCCTATTCCCCAATCCCATCTCACAATGAAAAATCCATTTGCAAGATGGAATATATTTTCATGTTTAGAAATAGATGTGACCCATCTGCCATACTTGGCATCCCATACAATCTCTCTTATATGTTAGACATATTTTAATTAGGAAAACAGCATGTTGAACCGTGTCACTTATTCTAAGTTGCAGCAGTTGAACTACTCTATAAAACTAGAAGAGGATAGATTTAGACTAGATCTTATGAAGAAATTCTTCCCTGTGAGGGTGCTGAGGTCCTAGAACAGGTTGCCCAGGGAGGTGGTTGAGGCCCCGTCCCTGGAGGTGTTTAAGGCCAGATTGGACGGAGCTCTGAGCAACCTGGGCTGGTGAGAGGAGTCCCTGCCCATGGCAGAGGTTTTGGAACTAGATGATTTTTCAGGTCTTTTCCAACCTAAACCATTGTAAGGTTCTATGATTGCAATTACTCCTTCATGCAGGTTTTCAGTACTTCAGTAAAACCTAAGCAATACCTGCACTTCGGCATATTTCAGTAGAAGGCCTTTGAAAGGCCCTGAGCTACCAAATTGCTTGTAAGGACAATCACACAAGCAAGTAAATTCCTGAAGTGAGTCTAACACTGTATTGGAATTTCTCACAACCTGTTATCTGCCACTAAAGGAAACAGACGTGAATTTCCAGAGAACCCGAATCATGTTCCACATTTGGAACTTTATTCTCCAGAAACTCTATGAAAAAAATACTGAACTCAGCAAGATACTTTCTAACTTAATGAAGTTTGACTGGCAACAACTTCACTGAATTGAAAGCCAGTACACAAATTTGAGAGCTGACGTGAAGACTACTTTAATATAATACTACTATTACTTCACACAGCCTGGTATATTCTATACGAATGTTTAACACAAGTATGATTTCTGAATTAATCTGTATATTGTTCAGCAAAATCGTCACCTGTAAGCATTACTTATCAAAGTATTGATAAGTAATGCCACACCAATGGCCATACTCATTAATCAAAGAAAAGCAACTGTTAAAAATCTTAAACATCAGAAAAGACCAAGACTCTACTTTATTAATGTAATAATTCAACAGAAAAGGCATGGATAAAAAATAACACCAATTTCTTCTTGACACTTGTATTCAGACTTGCTTTCTAGTCACAACTCAGAAATTTTACTCACCTGGAGTATTTTTTTCCAAAATAAGAGATATTGGCCTCAGCCATCAACACATGAGGTCAAGAAACAAAGCATTTCCTTAAGTTAGAAATCAGTCTGAAAGGCAGCCTTTGTCTGAGCAGCATGCTTGGAGGTGAGGAAGAGGTTAGGAAGTGACAAAAGTAAAGGCTCAGGAAAACCAACTTAAATATTGGCATTTTTTTCACTTCTGAAAACTGGACTTTGAAACTTGTATGCTTTAAAAAAAAAAAAACCAGTGCATGCATAGTTATACATACTTTCATTATGCAGCCAATAATGTATCGGTGATATCACCAAACATTTTTATCATAAATGTTACGTCATAATTAAAAATAAGCAGATACCTGTTTTGCAGTCTTGTGTGTTCCCTGAGTGGACCTCTTTGTTTTTCCACCAGCTTGCCATTTTGATTTTCCTGTGGGAGAATCAACCGTTTTAATCAACAAACAGTAACAACTCTAATTAGACAGAACAAGCTAAAATGCACACATCTCTTGCAGTGTACTTATACATTGCAAAAGTACATTCCACAGTTGAGAACGTGAATAATGCCAGAAAACAAACCAAAATGATTAATAATTAAAACAATTACAATTACTGAGAAAAGCAAAATTAGAGAGTTAATTATCATTAAACAAAGATAACGTGTCTTTAAGTGCTCAGCATCTCTGAAAGTTGTATCATTACAACCTACAGGTCAAATATTGTATGTGTTTTGTGTATAGATTTTTTTAGAAGTCTGCTCTTGAACAACTCTTCAATTAGATATTATTGAATTAAAACAGGGAATACCTTTCTTAGGTATTCCAAGCATAATAATTAAGTTTTTCCTCAAACTGTTCAAACAACTTAACAGTAAATGTACTTATTTTTTGCCAAGGAAGATGGGGAAAAACCAGAACTTGAGGCTGAAATTAGCTCACCTACTTTTAGGTAGCCAGAGAAAAACATTTGCAGAATACGAGTCAGTCTCCTTAAGGTCTGAAATGCCTTCTCAAATGTACCTGTCTCCCTCCACTGCTTATATGAAGTGACTTTAGCAACTATGCTTTCAAAATCACTTCAAATTCCAACACAGGATATTTCAGGTCTCAGTGTTGTGGCAGTGGCAATTTCATAAATGATTATGCATTACCTTTGCACAGATAAATTTGTGTTAGCCTAGACCCACTTGACAAGTTTGCATTTAATAATTGAGATTCGCTAAGGGGTAATCAAAAAATAATACCGTTTTTTAGTTTCATTTCTCCAACTTCATATTTGACTTGTACAACATGAAAATGATTATTACCAAACACATAAGCAAATTAAATACTAAATCTGGCAAAAGTACTCTCTAGCACTGATTACATCTAAGTAAAAGTGTCAAGATTATTTAGGTGGATGAAGCCAAGCACATAAATGTACTAGCTGAATACACCTCCTTCCACCACGGAGGCCATTCTTGAATTTCAGAACTGTCCAGTGAAATCTCCATGAAAAGCGTTGCTCACTGCTCAATGTATGCTCAAAGATTTCTATTGCGTAACTGTACAATACTAGCACTGCTATAAGATGCACAGGAACAACTCTCTGACGTACAAAAGGCATTACCTGCTAGGAATGTACGTTAAGGAAATAACAAAGTGACCAAAGATTACCATCTCATTAGCTATGAAGTTGCCAATGTGAAATATATAAAGTAGCAAAGTTTTGCAGTGCTCAGGGATTGTATTTTACACATTAAGTCCATTTCCTCTCTGTCTGGTTATTACATATGGAGCACACAGGGTATATGATTTGTGAAGATTTCCCATCACAAAAAGCCGAGGTACTAGTATCTCCAGAAAAACCCCTCAGTTGTAGTTGGAGTCTCATTGTTTTTTTAGCCTGAGAGATTAGGTTGCAGCTTAGAATCCCTGGCTCTTCCTAGTTCTGGAAAATCAGCACCTCTGCAAATAAGCATAATTGTGCTGGGGCAAAAACCAGTGCAACCAATTTCCTGTTGATGGAGTCTCTCTCTGTTTGGAGATTGCACCATGTGTCACTGGAGTGAGCAAGCCATAGGCAGACATCTTTGATTTTGGAGGTGATAATGGAGAGTGGAAGTTTGAAACCCCAGAGAGCTGCGGAGGAAGAGTTTGGGTAAGCCCACAGTGTAGTGCAGTGGAGGAGGAGAGTCCCATCAGCAGGTCATAAAGAACATGTTGGAGCAATGGACTGGCTTGGAGCACAGGGAACAGGAAACTTACCCTTAAAGGAACTACTGGCTCTGAGGAACAGAAAGCCGGACTGAACTATGGACACCAGATTTCCACAATGAAAAGAACTGCTAGAAGCTTCTTCCCCCTGAAGGGAAGGAGGTAGCAGAGCTCAGCCTACTGATGAAAGAACCTGTGATTAATCTCTATGATTTTGTGCTGGGGTTTTTAAGTTGTGTGAATTAAACGTGTTTTGTTGGTTTTCTTCAAATCAAACCAGTCTCTGTTTTCACCTGTGACTTCATAATTGGTTTTGAACCCTCTTAGGTTTTTTTTCAGCTCATTAGCACATTAACTAAATTAATTAGCTATTCTTATCTCAGTCCTGATCAACCAGTGACACTGCCTGGCTAGCTCAGTCGCTAGAGCATGAGACTCTTAACCTCAGGGTCATGGGTATAAGCCCCATGTTTGGCACGATTAATGTCAGGAGTTACTTTTACAGGAAATAATATAAACTTAAAAACTATTCCATCATTTTATCAAAACTCTGTAACAGTACCACTAATAACAGCAAATGTCCATACCCTCACTGGTTCTTCAGGAAAGAGATTATTTCATGATAAATAACACATAACATAAAATGTTGAATCACACAGTGTTACTGACACCTCCAAACACTAGAAGCAGAACAAACTGCCAAAAGACAAAATTCTGCTTTGTACAGAATACTAGCAGGACTGGCTCACGCAGCTTTAACTTCTGGCCTGATTTACACAATGCCTGAACTGTCTTAATTTATAATATTGCTGTATCTCCCAAGGGACACAACACATATTGAAAATTCAGCGTAAAATGATTCAGAGCTCAACAAAAAGTTGTAAAATTACACTATGTATGCTACACATAACCATCTATCTTTCAATAGAGAAACCCCATGTAAGAAACACATTTCTAGGTGAGCAACTCCAGCAGACAAAGGGATCAAAGTGGAAAAGTCTGATGGCAAACTGCTGAATACATACCTTCATCTTCTTTGTTTTCAAGAGGAACACTCCATGCAATTAGATTCCTTGCTGTACGTCCCTCTTCTGCAACAATTTTCCTCACTTTGTCATGGCTGTTAGAGCGTTGGAAAGAAGCCTGAAAAGAAGAAATACATGGATGGAAAAACCCCACAAACATAGATAAAAAGTTTTGATTTGATATGTTAATTTCACCCAAAGGTGTGCACCAATACAGATTTTCCTCCAATATCTAAAACAGGCGTACGTGTTCATTTTCCAATCATTTTACTGTTTGATAAGCAGAGCAACTCATTAACATGACACGAGAGTTACTTCCCAGTCCTCCATATGGGTATGTGTACACATTTTAAACTCCATTCAATTGACTGTCAGTGGTGTGAGAGCATCACAGAAGATGTCACAAACATTTCAGTTACCTTCTGTTAACCAGAACAAACTATTCAGGGTAAAGAGTGCACAAGACCAAAATACACACTTTGGCTGACTGGAGAGAGCTTGCAGAGAGGCACAAGATCTATCAGAACCATCTCAAACACCTATGAAAACCCCTCTTTCCTTCACTGAGGAGACAAGAATCTGGGCAATACTTCCTGGCAACTAAAGGTAGTTGCTATTACTAGAAGCTGCAGCTGTTCATAGAGAAAATGAGACACACAAAGAATAAACTTCATATGCCTCATAAACATTGCAAAATACACCGCCACAAGACACTTGAAACATTTTAAATATTTTACAAATATGAGGAAGCATTTGTAACAACTGACAGATGTCAATTACATAAAAATCTTGCCTCTTCTATAGCTGATCAACTTAGAAAACAGGTGGAAACAAAGCCATACACTTGAGTGATAAAAGTACCACGTAGTACAAAACTGCAGACCAAGGTGCTAGGAAACACAATACACATGAGAAACAGCATTTGTTCAACACTTATATTATAGTATTTAACTTGGGTTTCTCTCATCCAGATGTCCTCAACAGCTTGTTCCAAAGTCACAGTGTGTCATCTAGTGCTCCACAGACCTATCTAGAGATACCACATTAGAATCCATGGACTACAATGAAAACAAAGAAAAAAATACCTCTGCTACATAAGTGAGCTTTCAGAAAACCAAATGAAATAAATGAAACAAATTATGTATTTTGACCCAAAGAAACCCAAACAAAGCATGTTGAAACCAGAATCTGCACTAAACTGGCTCTGCTCTATCCTTATTCTATATAATTAATTGCCTAGTCTCGCTAGAAATTTTGGTAAGAGTGACTACTTCTGCTGAATCAGTTTTGATTTGGGTTTTAATCCCGTGTTGCTTAACAAATCTGCTGAAACAAATGTGCAAAAAACCTACATCTGACTTAACTAGTAATGACACAAAAGTAAAAGAAACATTCAGTTTTCTCTATGGTAAAATTAATTTTTTAAGGATTCTCATCATAGCTTTAACAAATTAAATTGATTCAGCTTCTAGAATCAATACTTTCACAGAAGGTACAAATGAGCAGACTTGTCAGTGGATCCCAATATGAAAAGAGATTTCCTTGGAGTAGGAAAAATCGTATCATGCAGTTACAGGGTTACTGTCTTACCATCATGTTGTAACCTTCCTCCACATCAGCAGGCTCACTTACTACATTTTTGGATGACCCCATTGAGTTTTCATACCTGTGTTAAAATAAATGCAAGTAATTATTTCACTCACATCACTTCTAAAATCAATTTCAGCTTCTCAGCAGCACTGATATCATGGATATCAGATGATCACAGTAAAATTTGCAGAAGATAAGTTTTATTTATAAAGTGTTTGCACTGCTCCTTATTAAAAGTAGCCAAATGCCCAAGAGAACACGAAGAGAGAATGACCCTACAGAAAAATGTGTATGTATGAGTAGTAACACAGCAAAGACAAGACTATTAAAGAATAATATTAAAATTTTAAAACAAATCATTATTGCATGAACTGCTCTAGAACAGCAAGCAGAATAAACTTTCCTGCGAGAGATGACCACATGAGCTGATTATTAGTTAAAAACACAAATCAGAGACACACTAAGACATCAGTATCAGAATCAGTGCTGGAAAAAAGTAAGATGGAAAACTTCTGTTCTCATTCAAAATAAAGATGTGATGATGCCTCTAGAATTCAGTTGCGAGAAAGTGAATACTTTTGTCCAGTTCTGAACTACAGAACCATTGCCACAAATGTGGAATTGCATGAAATTAAATATTTACAGGTTTATCAAGAAATTCTCCAAGATTGATAGCAATGCTGAAATCAAGGTATCAAGGTTAAAATAAATTCTAGCCAGCTACTGATTAGAAAGCACTCACTCTACTACAACAGTTATTATTCTAAAGAACAAGGCATGAACCAAAAGTTAAAGATATTTCTGCTTGCATTAGGTAACAGAACAAGCGTAATCTTTAATCAGATCCAGTCAGAATTTGATGGTCTTTATCATTAACGGTACTGCTTTAGGGGGTCTGTTAACTTGTTTTTATATTAAATCTGGTACTCCTCATAAAACACTTATCTTTAAAAAAAAAATTAAAATAGACAAATCCTATGTCAACAAAGCTCACAGTTGTGAAGATCTTCACTTGTTTGTATGCTCTCTGACAACCTACTGAGCGTATGAAAATCAAAACCTTCTGCAGCTAGTTAAAAGCAGAGTCCTCACAAATAAAGACTGTATTTCAGCATCACTTCAGCCTTAGGACAGGCCCAGCACAAGGAGCTTCAAACACCAAGCTATCTTAGAAAACTATGCTTTTGCTCACCAAATTAACTCAATTATAAACAAGGCATAATCAAACCTTATTACGTTACACATATGTTTCAGGAAAAATCTGGAGGGCCCAAGCATTTTCTCAGTGCTGCTGTGCATTTGGAAGTAATTTAGAAACAAAACCTACATGTAGAAATATGTGTTGAGATAGCAAACCATACCCCTGGGTATGCTGCAAAACCTACAGTACTGTCAGCTTTTGCAACCAGGACTTTCTCTGGCAGCAAAGAGCACTACTGCTCTGAACATCCTTAACAGCTATTACGACATGAGTACTTATACAGCTTCTGGCAGTTTTCAGAGGTTCTCTCGATATGTGCGCCTGGCTCTTCCACACAAGAAGGGGGTTTCTGTGCACCTCAACCTGGGTGAGGTTTGCCAATACCGACATCTCCCTCAACCTGACACATTTCCTTCAAGGTAGCTCAGGGCTGCGGCCTCGGGGAGGAGTGACAGCGGGGAAGATTAACTGGGAAGGGTCAAGCCCTTCTCACCACAAGGCTGTGGCGCTCAGCCAAGCTCCCCACATAGCAAGGCCCGGCCAACACCCACCGCTCCCGCTCGCCCACACGGGGCTTCCCAGTTGCCTGTAGCAACCGGCCTTACTCCCTCTCCCAGCTCGTCCGGCCCGCGCGGCAGGGGCAGGCCGAGGGTCCGGTGCCGCCCCGCGGGGGCAGCGCTGGGACCCTGTGGGGCGGAGGAGGGGAGGGGGAAAGGTGGGGGCTGTCCCGCCGCCATCTTGCCCCGCCGCCGCGCCCTGCCCTGTCCAGCCGCGGC
>JAOXOE010084100.1:0-27047 GCA_028565055.1 Phoeniculus purpureus
GCCTGGAATGGGTTGCCTGGGGAGGTGGTTGGGGCCCCATCCCTGGAGGTGTTTAAGGCCAGGCTGGATGAGGCTCTAGCAAGCCTGGTCTAGGGTGGGGTGTCCCTGCCCATGGTGGGGGGGTTGGAACTGGATGATCAGGTGGCCCCTTCCAACTCAGAGTGATTCTGATTGTATAACTTCTCCAGTGAAATGATCCTGCTGTGGCAGGGGGATTAAACTGGATGATCTTTCGGGGTCCCTTCCAAGCCCTAGTGATTCTATGTTTCTATGACTTTATGTGGCTCACTGCACATTGTTCTGGTTGGCCTGCCTGTATTACCTCAAGTACTTCAGAAAAGAGCTACAATATACCGTGCTTCTTCCTAGCTTCACTGTAGCATTTCCTTGTATTGAAATACAGCAAATACCAAAGTTGTTCAGTTTCAGATACGTACGTATACCAAGGACAGTATTCTGACTGTTCTTTAAGGTTTGCTCCAGTCAGTCCTGAGCAGGGCATGAAATGAATATCTTTTTTGGGATTGAAACCCACTTTCTTCAAAAACGGCACCAGTTTCTCTTTACATTCTTCATATCTACAAATGACAAACAAACAAGATGAAGCTTCAACTATTCCAGCATGACTTAATACCGCACTTTAAAAAACACACACAACACACACCACACAGACACTTAATTCTCATCAGTTTAATTAATTACCCTGTGAGCAGCAAGCAGACCTCCTAAGGCTTAGTTACCTTTTCACATCTCCCCCATCTTCCAGCATAACCTGGAATAATCTGTTACCCCTCATTGCTCTGCTCCATACAGCACCCTGTTTTCTCCACGTAGCTCAATGCCTGGGCTGGGGAAGCAGATACGCCACATCTGTTTTTAAGCAAGAAATCCAGCCCAAGACAGCAAGTCAGAACAAGTCAAAAGCTACTGAGATCATGCTGCAGGCCTTCCCTTTACTGGTGGCTTTGTCTCTTCCGATCTCCTACATAATTTATCTGTGTTTATATATAAAATACATATATTACATTTAACGGTATTTATTTCTATTGCACTTCTTCCCCTTGGTTTCAGCTGAATTCAAAAGCGTCGCTGAGGCAGGACCTTATTCTGTTGCCTTACAAGGCTGATGTTATAAGGAGCACACAGCTTCCATGACTATTGATAGCACAGCAAATTCTTTAGCAAGTCTTCCTATTACACTGTCATTTCAAGATGTGTTTCTAGAGAAGACCTAAGTTACGCTTTTAGCATTTGGCTTAAAGGGATCAGAAGAAAGATGTGACAGAAGCCATAAAAAGACCTTAAGTTAGGAAAATTAAAAGCATTTGGTAACATTCCAGTGTTAAGGCAGAAAAGAAATAACTAATAAAAAAAGATTTAGTGATTAAGTATCACTTATTACCTTTTAGTCATTTTTACCTGGCCTGCATCATTGCAAGATTCCCCCTGTCCCAGTTCTCAGGCTGCAATTATGAACCACTTTAATGTATTATTTTTTAATCACTTCATCTTATCATAAAAGAACAATGCTGATTAATTCAGGGTGGCCACATCAGATGCACAGCATAATGCTCTTCTTACCAAACCTAAGCGGGGAGTTCAGCAGAAATTAATCAAGCAATCACCAGTGTGGCAAACTACTGAAGTGAAAAAGAAAGCAACTGTTCCCAGTAGCTGTATAGTTTCCTAGCCAATAGTTTGGCTACGTTGGAATGCATGGATTTGTTAAGATACTGCAGCATGGATCCAAACTGTTGCAAAGGAATGTTTCGAAGTAGCACTGAACTTCAGGCACTGCCCTGGGCACCACACTCACCGTCCCTGCAACTGTCATGACCCCTGCCTTTAGTCCACCACTCTTTCAGCAAAAACCTGAAGGAAAACACTATTTACGGATTATTTCAGTATCTTTTAATGAATGGTTTTAAAGTACAATCCTACACTCACCTTTCGTTACTCCAGTTTACAGTTGGATCATCCATTTTATTAATAAGAACTATTAAATGTTTTACACCTGCTGTTTTTGCTAACATCGCATGTTCTCTTGTTTGTCCACCTTTCTCAAATCCAGTTTCAAACTCTCCTTTTCTTGCAGAAATAACCTAATAAAAAAGAAAGACATTTTATTAGAAGTTCTATAGTCTTCTCGACAGAGCAATCAACAATGTATAACAGTGTCTTCTTCAAAAATACCTGTTTCAAACACCCAGAGTTAAAAGCTTTCAAAATCCACTGGTGTATCCTCAGTATTACCTAGTAGTTTGATACAAAAATCACACGGTAGCTGTGGACAATTTTATGAAACTGTTAAGTTACTCCAAAACCCAGTCAACTTTGTAAACTTAAGATTTACAACTCTTGTCCACTTCAACTAACTGAAAGAGCAAACAAGCAAACAAAAACTAAAACCCGTAAGCTTAGCAGCATGTCCAAAAGGCAAGAATCTGATCTGTCCTTACCAGCACAGCCAGATCAGCTTGAGAAGCCCCACCGATCATATTTGGAACAAAGCTCTTATGTCCAGGAGCATCTAGAATAGTGAAGTGTTTCTTCTCCGTTTCAAAATAGGCACGACCCACTTCTACTGTTTTACCTTTGTCTCGTTCTTCTTGGTTTATGTCTAAGGCCCATGACAGGTACCTAAAAAAAACCACCAAACCAAACACAAACCCTCATTCTATTTTTGTGTTGATTTTTACACAATGCTTTATGTAGGATTTGTTCATCAATAGTGGGGTTCCCTGCTCAACTATTCTAACCAGCTCAGCTTATTGAACCTAAGCACTTCCAAGACCAAGAGTGACTTTTTATTGGACGTTTTGTGCTTACAGAGTGAGCTGTAGCACCCAGTGCTCTCTCTCCCTCACTTACCTAGAAGGATAGAAACTGAAAATTGGTTTTTAGAATGTATGTTTCTCCAGGTATGATTTAGACTCAAGTACTTTAATAGTCTATACTAAGCTACTTTAAGCTTTCCCTTGGTTTGAAAACCATCTCTGGAACAAACAGGAATCAAGTTCTATTTCTCAGCATAATTAACTACAAATGAGTCTGACTGGCAGACACTCACATGGTGGGAACCACTGCTATTCATACAAGTGAATAAAGGATTAATACGTGCAAAACTTCTAAACACAAGCTGCCTACGAAAGAGAGGCCACTTTTATTCACTGTCTTTGATACTTTGGTCACATCACTGTTGTCCCCTCCTAATTACAGTGGCTGATGACAAACAAGTTAGATTTACATTAGACAGATTAGCTGAAATTTCAAAGAAGGGTTATTTAGCTACTTCAGAGTTTGTGAAAATTGGTGAATAGAAAGGAGAGGGGAAAAATAACACTCTCACTAACAAGCAGGAGTGACTAAACTGAGCTGGCTGAACAACAGTATTTTTCCACCATTAACAGCAGCATATAAGTATCTTTAGCTTGTCTTTTGTATGGAGTGGCTAACGGGTGTGAAGAGACACTGCTAACTCAGACGACCAGTGATCACGCAGCATCAGGGACTATTAAACACAAAATGCCCTTTCCAGCTCAAGAGGTTCCCGAGTCATACAAAGCACTAAACATTGGGAATTATGAGTATGTAATAGTCTTCCCTAGGCTCTACCTATCTGTCAGATGGAGGTCCAGATACCAGGCTAGGTGATGGCCTTTATTCTCTATGAGCATGTGTACTCCTGTGTCCTGTAATCTTCAGCATGGCCTGTGTTTCTGGAAGCTTTAAATCTCTGTCCCTTAGACATTACAGAATCGCAGATTTATTGAGGCTAGAAAAGACCTCTAAGATCAACCAGCCCAGGCTATGACCTAACATCACCACAATCAGCTAGACTAAGGCACTAAGGGCCACATCCAGTCTGTCCTTAAACACCTGCAGGGATGGTGACCCCACCACTGCCCTGGACAGTCCATTCCAGTGTCTGATCACCCTTTCCATGAGGAAGTGCTTCCTAACATCCAACCTAACTCTCCCCTATCACAACTTAAGGCCCTGCCGTCTCATTCTTTCACTGCTTGCCAGGGACAAGAGCCCGACCCCCACTTGCCTATAACTTCCCTTCAGGTAGTTATAGAGAGGGATAAGGTCCTCCCAAGTCTCCTCCAGGCTCAACAATCCCAGCTCTCTCAGCATCTCTTCATCAGACTTTCCTTCCAGTCTCATTGCTCTAGACCTGCTCCAGCCCCTCAATCTGTTTCCTGAAGCGAGGGGACCAGAACTGCTGTTTAAAGGTTAAAGATACACAGATAGAACAACCCCAAGGCTTGCCTGAGAAAAGGGTGTACCCTGTATTCCAGTTTACCAATGCATCAGAGCAGCAAAACCTGTTCCAATGTGCATCAGACTTTTTTGTAGTTTTAACTCAAGTACTGGAGGAAAATAAGAGAATTCTCCCCTTATAATTGAAACATTCCAGCAGGAAGCCAGTGCTACAGGGACGGACACTAAAAACTATTTCCCATTTTCATCACAGTACCAAAGAGAAAACACGTCAGGAAGTTCATACCATGTTTCTCGGTTTTTTTCTTTAGCTTCTCTTTCATATTTTTCAAGTGTTCTTTTGTCAACCATTCCTGTCAAATACCTAAGAAGGAGCAAAAAACAGGTGCAATGTTACGTAAGCAGAAACATAGTTCCAAACAGTTAAACACTTACACAACCCCTACCCATTACGCTGAAAAGCTAAGACAGCCTGGTGGTGAGCAGTAGTGGAGTTTTGTCTGCACAGGAACCCACACCACTATCCCATATGTAAAAGTACACTGGCACCACTTTGGCAGAAATGTGAGGAGTGACATTTTTAAAGCCTAACTGTGAAATGTTTTGCAAGGGCAAGTTTGGAAAAGAAAACACCTCTGTTAAGGCAGTTTCTGAGACTAACTCAGCATTTCAAAATCAAATAAAATTTGTGATAAGCAAATTTTTCTCAACCCTCTCCACATTTCTGAAACGTAAAGAAAAATTTTGGGTTTTTTAGATAGAACAAGGAAACTGGTATTTTAAGAGAGATGTCAGTTATGAAAGGAGTAGTGTACAGTTTTACTATATTACAACTTTCATAGCTTTTCACAAGATAGTTCTCTCTGATCTTCTAAACAGTAACCTACTTGGTTTATCAGGACAATTAATGGTAATGGTAAAGGGAGGGTTAATGACAAAGTTGGTAAAAGGCACCTATTTTCCTTCCTGCAGCAAGGCAGGAACAAAAAAGCTCTGCAAGCACAACATATTGGTAGGAGTGATAAGAACAGGCATCTCCTTGTACAAGGAGAATATTCAGACGTATCAGATAATAAAATGCTAATCTTCTCTAGTATGAACGACAAAGTTCAACGTAGCATGACAATTCCAGCATTCTAGTTAGGTCAAAACAAAACAGGGTGAAAATGCCGAGGCAAACACCTCCCACTTTTGCTAAGAATATTATTTTAAAATCATAGAAATACTTTGCATCAGCAGGAAAGCATTTATTTCTTCAGGCACCACTTTCCAATTTCTTTATATTTTACTACAAACTGTAAGATCAAGATGCATTTATTGACTTTTGTCTCATAAAAATATTGCAGTCTCTAGAAACTGTTTCTAAAACAGACTTAGATGATTAACCACAATAATTTCAAATCCTGAAATTCAATTACGCCTGACAATGTTAGCACCAGAGAATAGGGACATTCCAACTTTTTATTGTCGCAAAAAGGACAGTGTTTACTAATGGGGTATAAAGCAGTTTCAAAAAGCATTTTCAAATGACAAAGTCATGTTCTAAGAAAGGGATTCATAGTTTTAATTTAGTAATGTCTGCTTTTGCATATTTATTTTCATTAACTGCAATTCTTAAAGCAGTAAGACCTGCTGGAATTGAGGAATTGTCAAGACTGTAAGTGACTACACTGACAGGGAGAGTAACATTTTAAAAAAAGAAAAGGTAACCTATGCTGATGAAAGCCTAAAAGTAAGTATTGCCCATTTTACTTAGTGTACTTTTAATTCACAAGAAAGAACAGCAAGTCTAAACATTTCATGTAGCAGTTTCCTTACATTATTTGTCCTCCAATAGTTGACTTGCCAGCATCTGAAAACAAAAACAAAAAGTAATTCACAATTTAAAAGAAAAGCCTAGAAAAAGACAAAACCAACTATCAACAAGGTAATTTTAATCTAAGTTTTTCTAAGTCTGCCATAATCCACTGTCAATTCAAATTACAGTGAATCTTGAAATTACTCTTCTGAAGAACTGTCAACACACAGTGATCCAGCAAAAGAGTGGGTTAAGAGGGTGGGAAAGCCCTTGCAAAAGCCCTCCCCCTGCTTCCCTTGTTCCTAACTTCTGCAAACTGCTCTTCAATATTGGGATGCACTGTGCCCAATGCCTCTTTACTTTGTGTGATTCCATTCTGAACTTACCCAAGGATTATGTGACTGTAGTATTAAGGTGATAAGAGACTGTACAAATCAAAAGACCGGATTTACTGCCAAATTCCTGATTCAATGATTCTTCTATACTTTTGACATTAAGAATCTTCTGAAGTTTGTTGAAAGTATTAAATTGGGACATGCTGCTGTACGTGTTTCTTTTAGCCCTGAATTATGCTGATGTTCTGTTCAGAGCTAACAGTTTTTAAAAACAATTTTAGCTTAGTAACAACAAGAAACCTCAAAAATACACAGAAATCCTGCTTTTTAAGGATGTATTTCTAATCCTCCGAGTTCTAGGCAATACTCAACACAAAAATCCAGCTCACATTCACGTACAACTTACCTACGTGCCCAATGAATACTACATTTACATGCTCCTTTTTAGGAGCACCTGGTGGTGCTACAACAGATTTTGGTTTTGGTATTTCCTCCTCCTCTTCCATCATTTCCTGAGCGCTCTCTTCGGAAGGCCCTGCATCTCCTATGGGACCACCTCCTAGCTCTGCTTCACTTGTTTCTTCTTTGTGGTCCCATGATTCTTCTGGGGACATTTCTGTCTCTCCATTTTCCACTAAAAATTAACCAGTTAGATATATTAAAACAGCTAATGAAACTGAAAGCAGTAACTACGGACAAAAGCCCCCACCCCAATGATGCAAGAGACTTCAACTATCCAGTCATCGTATAAAAGTGAGCAACTGATGCTTGTTTTTGACATTATTCATAGTGGGAGCTTTCAAACTAGCTCATGTACCGACTCCAGAAAACTATGAATCACAAGGATTAAGAGGCTTCTGTTTTAACTAGGCAACAATTCCACAAGCATAAAACAAAATCTAAGATCCACTCAGACCATCGTGCCAGTGTGAATCTGCAGACACATGCTAACTTATATTTAGAAAGAAAAGGACAGAGATAATGGTTTAAGCTCTCTCAAAAGCCATACAAGCACAAGGAGAAATAAAATTTCCATGCTTTGATCACTTATATTACGTATCACTTTAATGTCTGTCAATCATCATTTCACACATATAGTGGGATTATTTTGTAACGTGAAATTTTTTAATACAGCCCCAAAGCTTCTTCAGTGTCCCCGTAATCCAGCTGCACCTGTCAATGCACACTACTGCTCAAGTAACTCTCTCTTCATCTAGGAAAAGACACGGCACAAATTATTAAGGACCAAAAATGCAAAGAGACTCAATCAGGTATTCTTCAGTTTTGTTCGCAGTGATTCAGCAAAAGCACTATAGTACTCTTACACACTATCACAGTGAAATGGAACAAGTGTCATCTTACCAACAGACTCTGAAATATCCATGTTAACAGCAGCATTTGAACCTAGGGAAAAACGGGGGGAAAAAAAAAAATCATCACTAAGGACACATTTCCAGTGCTAGTATCGAGAACAAAGAAAAAGGCAGTGACTAAATTAATAAAAGGGTAATTCAGATGTTTGGGCACTTGTCAATGCCATTTAATATACAGTTCCCATAAAAAAAACACAAACACTGCTTCATGTGAGTTTTATGATCTTCAATAAATCACTTGGTCTTTATGCCACTTGCTTGACTGGCTATAAAGTTCTGAATAACCACTATCATACAACAGTAATATGAGGATAGAGAGTGAAGACAGGACAAGGTTCACAGGGATTTTTTAGGAGGTTCTTAAAATCATGCTTACTGGAGCTGTGTTGTGTACCATCAGGACACAAAACCAATTACCTTCATGAGAGGCTGTCTGCTCCTCTGGGGAAGTCTCTACAGGTGCACCTTGCAGAGAAAAAATTTTAACTTTTAAAATCATGGATGTAACCAATTTCTACACTTACACAGAAAATACTTATCTCCCAACTTTACTGTAAGACTTCTGTTTAAGAAAAAGCACCCCTGTCCCTGAAACAGTATTAAATAGAGCCTCCAAGTACAAATATTTCTAAAGGACACTGCCTAAATGTTGTGCAAATAAGACACCAGTTTTGAAAACATTTTGTTTTCCCCACGTGGAAACATACACTTAAGGCAAGCGCTAAAGGAAGACATTTTTCTATTCTTAGAAGCAATGTATGTGTGGTGTCACCTCACATGAAACTGTTCTGCCAGCTCCAGCTTACAGGTGTGCACCTACATGATAGGTGTCAGATAAACAGAAACCTGGAACAAGCTGTTAGGAATAAATTCTTAAGATCTTCTCTTGTTATTAGGGTCCAGAGATGATAAACTCATTCATATGTCTGGCAGGTTTACCAGTCCACTTAAAGACCATTATACGGTCAACAGCATTCATGACCATTCATATTCTCCATAGTCACATTACTCAGAGGGCAATCTCATCAGCCATATGCACATTGATGCCACAAGTACCTTTGCTGGACAGATTGCTCCACCTTTTCATGCACTAAACTATGCCGCAAAACCACATGCTGAGGTATAACTAATTATTAAACTGACTAAGGGTGATGTGTTCCAATTAACTATTGCACCACATACTGTTTTAGGACCCTATTCCACACGATCCAGAGGCTTTCTATAATTATCCATGAAGTCTCAACCTATTTAGTTTTCTCTTGGTTATAAATTCAGCTTCATAATTCTTTGAAATAATATATCAAATTCATACTCTCTATTTAGCTGTACTCCAGCTCTCCTTCAATTCCAACCTAAGTATACAGATATGATAGTATTACTTGCTCTATATGCAGGATGTAACCTAAAGATGAAACAAATCCCCTCAAAAGAACAATAACATAAATAGAAGGACCTAATTCTAAGCCTCTTTGCTTTCATGCTGTATGCATATTTGCTGCAGACTTCTATAAACTGGAGCAGTGCTGGAAAAACTGGAGGAGGGCCAGAGGACAAAGCTTGAGGCGGGGTGAACGAGGGTCAGAGCACAACACCCAGTGACCAGCTGCAAACAGTGGAGGGGGCACAGCAACATGGAACAGGAAACTGTTCTGAGGTACCCTACACTCCAGGCTTCTGTCACATATGCTCTGCACAACAGGGTCCCAAAACGACAAGAGCAGAACTTAATATATTGAAGTAAAAGCATAAAAATAGAATGCCCTGAGATTTAAGATATTATATTCCTACCCGAGAGCTGAAAAAAGCTCACATCAGCTGATTTAAAAGCACAGTAACCAGGTGCCAGAGAATCTAGGTATGAACCTAAAGCCTGTGTTTTGTAACACCTCAGAAGAATGTTGGCTGTTTCACACATACAGATAGATGCATAAATATTTTCACTGCAAGACCATCTCAACAAGCTTTTGATTTTACTCCTGAAGTTTACCCACAATGAAAAATTTATTAACTGCATTTCTGCACTTGCCTTGAAACAGAAGCTCTACAAGTGGCTGACACAAACTGATCAACAGCATTCATAACAAACATAGTTTTTTCCTTTCTGGTCAGTAACACAGCAAGCACACAGACAGGAAAGAGAAGTTGCTTCACGGAACAGAGCGGAGGGAGGAAATTAAGCTAAAAAGGTCTGTCTGTTAAATTACGTATCAGCCCAGCACATGAGAGAATAAGACAGTTTGTGGATGGATCCTAAATAGTAGCAGTGCCACATGGTCAAGGGGCAACAGACACTCAGTCGTGACCACAGCCCCTCTATTCAATTTGGGTCACTTTGGCACACAAGTGACCCACATGCTTTGATAGTGGACACTAAATTACACAAAATATATGCTATTCCTCCAAAGCAGAAAAGGAATACAAACCATTCTCTAAAAAAAAAAAAAAAAGTAAAAAATATCATTATAAAGAAGCCAAATTAAAAAATCATCTTAATTTCAAGAACAGGCTTTACAAAATAAACATTCTCTCAGTAACTGTTTACTTCTGGATAAACGGTTTCAGGCTGTGTAAGGCTCTTTCAGGTAATGGCACAGAACAGTACGACATTAAAGGGTCAGATTTCCACACTTGCTCTGTGTGGAAATGAACAGATTGCCTGAAGTGCACCTTCAAGACAAACACCTGGAAAGAAGCACGCAGTCAGTCCTACTGCTGCTTAGACCATTGACTTGCCACATTTTGCTCTGTCACCTCTTCTGTCAGCCCTTGTGCATGTGTCAGCCCTTTTTAGTCTGGAGAAGACTTAGAGGGGATTTGATAAATGTTTGTAAGTATCTGAGAGCACTGGAACACACTCCCCAGGGGGGTCGTGGAGTCTCCTTCTCTGGGGACTTTCAAGGCCCACCTGGATATGTTCCTCTGTGATCTGTGTTAAGATATTTTTGTCCTGCTCTGGCAAGGGGGTTGGACTCTATGATCTCTTTGGGTCCCTTCCAACCCCTAACATCCTATGATCCTATGAGCAACTATTGAAGCTGCACAAAGAGAACTGGTCTGACTGAAAACTGAACTAGGAAAGAACCTACCAGCTTTTGGGTGGATTTGCATTCTGAAGCTATGTATCAGCTCAGTGCAACAGCACTACTAGTGCTACCGAAGAGAGGAGAGAAAGGTAATTTCAGTAATTCAAGGAAAAACACCTTTATGTTTCACTTCTGAAAAGCCTAGGGCATCCTTAGATCGCACAAAAGACAATAACTTTGAATCGAGCTACACTCATCACCTTTGAACCACCTACCAGATTATGACATGAGAATTACCAACTCCACACTGTCCCTGTGACAAAACTAGATAAATCCATTGAAGTCACCTTGGTTATTTTGCCCATGAGATAAAAAGCAGTCATTGAAACAAAATACCTCTAAAGATCAGGGAAAGTGAGAAAGATTCTGAGTCATCCTTGTTACTTATCCTGATTTCTCCAAGACATTCAAGTACATAAGCAAAGCTTTTAATTGAGTGTTTTCCAGAAGCCAGAAAAGTAATTAACACTTCTGGTTAACATAGTTTACCACCACTGTAAAAACATCACATAAAGCAACAAACAAATAGTAGAAAAACCCATGAACATGTTTCAAGTTCAGCTTGAAAATTCTAGATACTCATCCATGAAACATCTCTAAGACAGGAATCTTGTCATATCAGAGAATCACACAGAATCACAGATTACTGAGGCTGGAAAAGACCTCTTAGATGTAACGTACGTGAAATCTGTTTTTCAGGTCAGAATGCGACTTAAATGATTCCAAACCTTTAAGTTACACTTCACATTCTTGGATTTACACGTGTGAACAAACAGAGTAAGAAAAAAAAAAAAATCACGGAAAGAGTATGCACGGTCCCAATAAAGAGTCCAAAATAGTACAACTTTTATGAGACAGCATTGGTTTCTTCAAAATACAGCTAATGTCCTAAAGAAATAGTGCAGAAATCCAGTCTGCCCATTTCATTCAATCAGGCTCTAACAACAGGTGAGATGGCTCAAACAATTGAGACTGGGAGAGCAAGAGGGGTCCCTGCACCTGGTAAAGAGATAAGCCCTGTGCAATGGGAATGGAACAAGCAGGCCCTGAGAAACTACTGTTTTATCTGCAAAATTATGCTGAATGGTGGGAACACTGTGAGTTGCCATCTCTCAAGAACTTACAAGTGTTTGTTCTCAGGGGCTTAGACAAAAGTCCCCCATGAAGAAAAATACCCCTGGCAGCAGGGATAAAAGGAAGGATTCAAAAGGTGCAGGGCAGCTGTCAGTCCCCCTAAGCCTGTGACCACACCAGGAGGCCAACAAAAGGACCATGAGAGACACTGAAAAAACCCCAAACCTGTGAAGCTGAGGACATGAAGGAAAGCCAAACCACTTGAGACTTCACTGGATCCCAGAGCAGTCATCTGGGACTTTGGTTCCCTGCCCTTCTCTTTTCCTCTTCTCCCCCAAAACCCACAAAAAAATTACTTAAAGCGCAAATTAAGTGTTGGAAGTTAAACAATGTATTTCATATTCAGTATTTTTAAAAATATATGGGGAAAAAGGTTTTCAGGAGTTCAGTGTCATTAAGGCAGTTGTTTCAAAAGTTAACTTAAACCGCAAATTCTTCTCTTTTTGTCTCTGCCCCACTTCATACCCTATGCCTTAGCTTCACCAGTGGACACAGAGGTAGACGTACACCCCATTTTTTTTTAAATGCACCAAGGTAAAAGCTTTAGTAGTTCCAACACGACTTCGTAAAATTCACCAAATAAAGTTAAACTCTTGCTCTGTGTTTATACTACATGTTAGCTTAGTAAAAGAACCATCTTTTTCAGTCCCCAGTAATGACACACCTTAAGTTGATCTTATCTAAAACCCATATACCTCTTCACAACTAAGTCTAAGAAAGCCTACAGGGATTCTCAGAAAATACAACAAATAACCTTCTTCCTTCAGGCCAAGTATTTGTGCTCAATTGATAACACCATTTTTGAGACAGATGGCCAAGAAATCAAGCTCTGTGCTAGGTCTGTTAAGGATTCCACTTTCTAACAAAGATCTCTCATAATCCAGCAGGACTAGGAATTAACACAACCCACAAAAGCAAACCTAAGCATCTCGTTAGCAGGTTAAGCTCAGGATCTTAACATTTCCACATAAAAGAACAAGGTTTACACACAGGTACTCAGACTTTTTAGAGAACATGTTTTTAATATTGCATCACCTGTTCTAAACTAACTGGTGCACTGAAAAACAGCCTCCTTTTTGCACAGCCCTCTTCAAAACTCACCTCACTGACTTGATTTTGCTTTATTTCTTTATAATACATAGTTAAACAACCAACCTATCCAAACCAACAAAATAAAACCATCTATCTCAGCTTCACACAATCAGCTGCTTTTCTTGCTTGCACATCCCTCAAAACAAAACATGGAAAGAAATCCCAAAATTCTGGAAGTGGAACTGGAAAACTAGTCTGCTAATGGAACCCAAGAATTATCCCAAATTATTTGTGTTACTTTTGATAAGGCCATAACATTTTACAGATAACATCATGCTTTCAAATACATTAAACCCATAGTCCAAACAGGATGCTCAACACACAGTCAGCAGAATGCATGTAGACTCCAGGATAGTTCTTCTAGACCACAGCTGGCTCCCAGCATGACTTTTCTTGGAGTCATGCAAAGGCCACACATGTGATGAATTATTCCAACAAGAGCAACACAATCCTAGCACCTTCCTGGGGACAATTCAGATGCAGACAAAGAACATCTGTAATACACTGGCACCCTAACTTGCATCACACAGATACATCTGATCATCTGGCAAGTCAGTGCCAAGACATACAGCCTTCCTCTGCACTAACAGGCTGTGCAGCTCATCTGTCTGAGAAGCTGATAGAGAAGAACACTGCTTTAGATAGCCAAGTGATGACTCAAATCAAGATTGTTTTGACAAGAATTTACACCATACACTGGCATTTAGAATATGACATTGATTTGCCGCTATGTAAGTGGTTTGACTTCTCAGTTACCAAGTGTTAACAATAGCATCACCAACACTTGTGAGGAAACCATCAACCTGTATCTATTCAAATACTGACACAAGTAACCCATGTGAATCCTTGAGTATGAGCGCTTCCTGAACGGTGCACTACAAAATTTTCTTAGCAAGTTCATATGCAAAGCAAAGTCTTGAGGACTGAATTGTTAAAAAGTCTTAAAAGACACTCTACAGAGAGCAGTCGTAAATGTTTCTTCCAACCAAAGATATTCTGTGACCAGTCTTGAGGAAAACAATGATACAGGTAACTCATCCTACTCTGGAAATTGTAGGCTTACAAAGGAGCTACTGAAACGCCTATTGGCGTGAAAAACTGGCACATGTGGCATACATGGATGTCCCACCTAGGGGTGGGACTACAAGGTCAGAAAAACGAGGGCAGGGAAAACCAGAAAAATAGATGCTAAATCCATTTATCTACAGCATTTGAAAGCTGAGTATGTCTAGCTGCTTGAACATAACTATTTCAACAGTCAATACTACAGGCTAGTGACCATATTTAGGGAATGAAGCAATCTAAAGGACACCGATTAAGCCAATTTTTGCTTGGCCCAAGACTACAGGTGCAAGTTGTCTGTAGTTATTAACAAATAAATTCAGAACTGTATATGGTCAGGAACGCTACTAAATGAAGCAGTAGCACCAACATCACCTAAAAGGATAAGAGCCATTGCTCCTATGTACTTGTTCTTATTACTTTTGCATTAACAACATTTTTTCTTATCACAACCAGTGTATACTCCAAGTTATGGAACAAATCAGGTTTGAATGCACCCTAGGAAGTCACCTAGCTTAGTTTCCCTCTCCAAGCAAAGTTAACAGTGAATGCTTAAAAATTAGTTCTAAAAAAGAAAAACTACCATGGTATACAAGGAAGCTGGGATCGATTTTACTAAGAATCCTGCGAATACCCAAGATCTATGAAAGAAATTAAACTACAGGAATGCAGGCTGACACTGCATTTTCAGAATTTTTTTGTTTCTCTCAAACAGCAGAAGCCTTATTAATTGAGGTGTGTCTGTGTGTGTGTAACTACTCCCTTACACCTCTGTCCCTTGCCTTCACATAGAAACAAAGAAAAAGACACCTAAATGAAATTACATCTGATCTACACTTACAAACTATTAAGCCATAGCACAAAAATCAGTCATAGATGCTACAGAAGAGTGAAGCTGCAAGGTGCAGTGAGATTAAGAATGCTTAGATATGACATGGTCTACTGTCATTTTATTGACTGTTTCCCTAATTTGGTTGCGTTTGCTAGTCCAGCAACTGCTACATACAGCGAGTTTCCCTAGAATAGCTTCTTCATTACATACTTGACATGCTCACTGGGAGGAACTGTGGTGCAGCAATGTCTGCTGCAGACAGAGAATCAAGAAGACTGTGTCACACTTCTGACACAAACCACCAAAGAGATGTAAATGAGCCTGACTTTGACTCAATTTGATAAAAGCAAGTTCTTGCAGCTACATTTGGAATATACTGTTTCTTAGGTTTACACATAATAATGTAATTCCAAACTAATTCTAAAACTGTCTGCAAACAAAATCCATGTTACTAGTAAACACGACTCAGATATTCCCCATAATGAACAACAGAATCAAAATAAAGCACACATAAACCTGAGGTTTTAAACTACTCTGAATGCAAGTATCAAGAGTCTCCCAATTTTAAAATTTTATTTCCTAAATTGCTTCTCTAAGAATTATAAATTACATTCATTTTGTACAAATTCCTGAAAAATATAAATGTAGTGCACAGACACACAATGGATATCAGTTCTGTGGGGTTTCTCTCTATGCAATGCTGCTAACTACACATTTATCTTGACCCACCAACATCCTTTGAATTATGACAGAATGACGACTCGAACCTCACTGACAGAGAGTTCCACAAAATGTTACTAGAACTTAACTTTAGGCCACTTAAATCCTCAAACTAACACCTGGCTTTTCAACTCTTCCTAAGATGATTTAGATTCTTCTTGGTACAAACCCATATTTGTAGAGCCCTCAATACAGATGGATAAACAGCAATATTTTTTCCGCACACAACAAAGCTCGAGTGCCACAAAACAATTCATTCCTTAAGGGAGCAAAAGCAAAACTGGATTGCTGAAGAGTAACCTATTCGGCACCATCGTCTCATCACATGTTCTGAAATATTTCCAGAGCAAGCTCCACCTAGTTGTTCCAGCCAGGAAAGTAGCTGTCACCTTATACGAACATCTCCAAGGACAAGACTGACAATTACTGTCTGTAACCGAGTATATCAGATCCAGAAAGGTACTGAACAAGTAGAGCATTCCAGTTAAGAAAGACACCAGTGGGGTCGTTTGCTTTGTGTTTGTTGGTTTTTAACCACAGAGTTTTGTCCACTTAATTTCAGGGACATCCCAGTTAATTATGCCTGGAAACAAAAGAATTCTAAAACTTAAACAAGACACAGAAGCAAGGTGAACTCAAACTGGATAGATTATAGCACAATGTAGGAAATGTATGCAGCAGTTAAAATGGAAATAAAAGCTATCCTGATCCCTCCAGGTGACTGGGAAGCTTTCAGTCTCTGGAAAGACAAAGCTCATCACAGATCTCAGAGGTAGCAGGTGAGGAAATTTAACAAAAAAACCTAGTTATAAGAAGCCTTAGAAAAACCTTACAGAAGTACCCAGGAACAGAGAAACAAAGCTACTCTAGTAACAACTACAGTAGTATTCTAATTGAGCTGTTCAAGGCCAGATTGTGTGAGGTCTTGAGTAACCAAGTCTAGCTGAGAGGTGTCCCTGCCCATGGCAGGGAGGTTGGCATAGATGATCTCCAAAGTTCCTTCCAACCTGAGCCAGTCTATGAGAACATTCAAAACCCTGAGAATGTTTTCAGCCACAGTATTATTTAGTTAAAAGACATAGATTTGTGTTCCAATGGCCACAACAAATTTTGAAGGTTATTCAAAGGTGCCTCACGTGTTCACCACAGCCTCAAGCTTTTTACCCTTACACCTGTGAAACATCACTCTGAACAGAATCCAGGACTCTGCCCATGGCTCCTTGGAAATACATTTTAATACACTTCCATACTTCCTGCCCTTATAACTCATGACTTACAATTTCTGATACAAATCAGAACTCTTGAATAGCTGAGGAGAACACAGAGCATTTACTGTATCGTACACACTTACAAAAAGAGTTAATATCATGAAAATTTTAAAACTTCCGATATGCAAGGCACAGACTTTAGCTGCTACTATCTGATGACTTGTAATACTAACAAAAGCAAAGCTAACTAATGTGTTAAATCAGAACACAATGAACCAATACATAACAGGAATTCGTGACAAACACAAGTAGTGAGTTTAGTGAAATTATTAGAATCAGTATCTGAAATACCAGCTTGTCTCACACTGTACCAATACAGATACAGAAAATTATAGAAGAATTAGGAAGATGTTAAACTGAGCCAAGTCTCAAGCTCCTTAACTACAGGTGTGACATTAAAATGCTATCCTAAAGTTAACTAGCATGTCTGGTATTTCCAAGGGCCTTTAGACTGGGCTGGACATTTAAAAAGTCCAGCTCCTTTAATTTGCAATATTCAAAGTAAATCTAATACAAACATTGGTTGCGTACACAGAGATCCTTTGAAATTAAAAGCAGAGTAAATTTCAACTTATTCCACTGACTGATGCCAGCTGAACAAACCTCCCTGCCCCACTTATCATTTTTCAGAATTACATACATTAAAAAGAAAACTAACTCATTGATAATAGTCTTCAAAAAGACGTTCAAGGTACATCTGAACCACTGGTGGCTGAAGCAGTGCTGTAGACCCCAGCAACACTGTATTTGTCACCACTAAAACCTCTGCCGAGTTCTCTACTGTTTTAGGAAGAGGTGAGCTACGTGGTTTCCCCTCGTAATGGGGTGGCCCCTTTCGACTCAAGGTCCCGGCGAAGGTTCCCGGGCTCTACAGCTCATCGGTTACTGCTGGTCCCTGAGCGCGACATCCGCCCCGTGACTTGGCCTCCCGCAGCACCCCGCTGTCGACTCCCACCCACCCGGCGGTACCACAGAGGCCAGCAGACCCCCTCCTACGGCGCCCCCATACTCTCGGGGCTCCACCAGACGCCACAGCCGGTCCCTCTAAAGCTGCCCACGGCTCCTCTGCCCCTTAACGTCCCTTCCATCAAACCCTTCTCCTGCGCACGGCTTCCTGCGGCAGCCCCCCAACCCTCGCCGCTGGCTGGCGAGTCCCTCCCGCCGCCTCGCTGAGACTGCTTCTTCTTCACTCCCAGGCCGGGTCCCCCTTTCGCCTCCACCCCGGCCCAGCGCTACCACCTCGGCGCCCCGCCCGCCCCGTCAGCCTGACCCCGCCGCTCCCAGGACTGCCACCGCCTCCAGACCAGCCCAGCGTAGGCCCTCCGCCCTCGCGGGGCCCCTCCGCAGCGCGGCCCCGCGCCCTTCCAACATGGCCCCCATCCTTCCACCCTTAGCGCCCACCCGCCGGCGCGGCCCGTCTCGTCTCGGCGCAGCGCTCACCGTGGGGTGGCGGCGGCAGGCCGGGCGGGGGCGAGGGCGGCGGCAGGCCGGGTGCCGGACCCCCCCTCAGGAAGGACGGCACGAACTCGGCGGCGTGGACGTTGGGCACGAAGGGTTTGGCGTTGACGTTAAGCTGCCGGCTGAAGGCCGCCCCGAGCAGATCCTGCTGGGCCTCAGTCTCCGCGACGGCCGGGGCGGACCCCGGGCCGGCGACGCTGCCCGGCTCGATATCCGCCTGATCCCAACAGTCGGGAGCCGAGTCACTGCTGCTGCCGCTGCCGTTCGCCTCCATTTTGTGGCTGCCCCACAAGCCTCTGCGGCCCCGAAACGTCTCCCAGCGTCCGGGGTAAGGGGGAAGCCGCCGGCGGCACCGACTCAGCACTCGCTCCGCCGATTCCGCGTGTACTCCACCGCTCGACGCGAGCGCGGTATGGCCTCCTGCAGCTCCCGTACCCCCTCCCCGCACCCTCCCCCGCCGCCATTTTGGTAGTTTTTAGTTCCCCAGGGCCTCGCCCCGACGGTGGCGGGGGCACGGGCGGGAACTACGACGCCCATCGTGCCTTGCGAGAGGCCGCGGCCCGCCCCCCGGGACACACGGGACCTGGCGGTGCGGGGGTTTCCGCCCCTTGCGAAAATACGATTCCCGTCGGCCCTTGCGCCGCCTCACCGCCATTTCCGCCTCCGTTTCGGGGGCAGACGGGGCTTGTAGTTGGCGCCAAGAGCTCAGGCGTTAGCGGTGTGCTGTCCGCAGAGGACAGTCACCCTTTGTTCCCTCATCCCACACGAGGGTCCTTTGGCATGGGAAGGGGCAGCAATCTTGAGGGACTGGCGGGTTGGCGCTCCTGAGGGCTGAGGCGAGTGGGCCTGGTGGTGGCTGTTGTTTGCCCGGGTTTTCTGCTTCCCTTGGGAACTCGGCGGCAGGCGTGTCCAGTGTAACGCTCCTGGCTAGTCCTAGAAAGTGCAGGTGCGGTGTGACAGTGACAGAGCTGTGAGAGCCCCTGCGTGGGTCAGAAAATCCTCCAGGTGCAGGTTTGTGAGCACATGGGCCTTTACAGGAGATCAGAGTGCTGTGTGAGTGCGGCCATGAGTTATCTAGGTGCATTCAGAGTTCCAGTTTTGGCAGTTCTACAGCAGCACACTTTAATTTGGTCATCTTAATTAAAAAAAGAAGTCTAGTTAACCCAAATTAAGTAGGACTTGTCACATACTGAGGCCCTTGGCTGGTAAGACTATTAAAACGTACTAAAAAAAACCCAACCAAGAAAACAAAAAAGATGGCTTGAATGTAAATACATTTGGAAGAGACAGGGAGGAACAGCAGGGACATTACTAGGTTTTGTTTGGTTTACGTGGCTGTGGCAGCATTTCATCTTGGAAGACTCAGCAGGTGTTTAGGCAAAGTGACTACTTGGAAAAAAAGGAGTTTCTCTGGGTGCTTGCATGTGAGGACTGAGTCATCAACATCATTTATATTAGAAGACTAGGGCAGGTTATGGAGGTGTTTTGAAAGCAGACAGGTTTACAACTAAAATGTAAGGGGTTCCATGCAATGCAAAATTCTGGTCAGTTATGGTTGGAGAACTACACAAACTCTTGAAGTGGCATTTACATAAGCCTGACAAAAGACCCAGGTGGTTTTTGGCTGCACATCAGCAGCAACTTGTGCTTGATGAACAAATTCTGCATGGCAGGTAATGATCATGTGTTAATGGAAAAATGTGCTTGCAACTGATCATGATCAGGGAAAACACTAGTGTTTTAGACCACATATAATTAACTTTGAAAGAAATAGAACATAATTCATAATTAAAGACTATATGCCTTTGCTAAGTTGCTTCTTACCTACCAAGATCTTACCCTCATCAGAGCCTAAAGAATGGGTTTTAAAGAGCTTGTGAAAGCCATTCTCTGCTGCGAAGTTCCTTTCCACTTTTCAGACGCATTGCCAGGGCTTCTACTGTTTAAAGTTGTGTGTAATTAAGGAAGATACCCACCTATGTTACTGTTAAAATATTTAGAATTTTGTTGGACCGCATATTTTCTTAGTTGTGTGTGGCAACTGTGTCTAAAAAATAGTAATGTCCACTGAGGGCTGGGATAGGAGGGAAAGTA
Organism: Phoeniculus purpureus; assembly: GCA_028565055.1. Lineage (NCBI taxonomy): Eukaryota > Metazoa > Chordata > Aves > Bucerotiformes > Phoeniculidae > Phoeniculus > Phoeniculus purpureus. Next base: position 20,477 of record JAOXOE010084100.1, read on the forward strand.
GGATTTGCACCTTTTTTTTTTGATCAAGGTAATTGAGGAAACTAAGTAAAGCCACAGGGGTAAGAAACAAGTTTCCTAAGCAGCTAGTATTATAAGGAACACCTCAGTATAGCACTGTCACTTGCTAAAGGTTCGTTTGGTTGTTTTTTGCTTTGTTTTGGTTTTCTTAAATTACTTTGCATGTTAGGTGATATTTATTAACCAGTGGGTATCTGATGAATTAGCATGGGAACAAAGTAACACCGTCTGGAACAAAGCTCATGGGTTAATACTTTTAAATAATAGACAAAAATCCAGTGGAAACTAAGCTTCATTCATTGTGCTGACTGAGTGGCTTGTCACTGTACACTTTCAACTGTCGTCATAAGCATTTAAAGCTCAGGTTTATAATTACTGCAATGCTGTACTGCAGGTTTGTTTTTTGTTTGAGCCTTGACACAGCCTACCAGTCAGGAAAGGCTTAACTGGAGGTAGGTCCTGTATTTTCATAGCAATTAAGACGTACCTTAAGACTACCAGCACACAAAACATACAGGCAGAAACTCTTACACACACTTTGGAATAGTTTTGAAATGGAGCTTCCTTCTCCCAGGTCCCGAAGTACTCAGTTGTGATAATTCAGTCAGTTGTTTATTTCCACTGTGCGGGGAGCAAGGCTAAATATGTGTTTGACCAGCAGTGTGGAAGTGCGTATGAGCACTGATTTCAGCAGAAAAGAATTGCTTACCCAACATTCCTTCCTTGACAGGTACTTCTTCCCTAGGTACTTGGTAGGATATGAACAATTAGTCCATAGAATTTCAAAAGATGCCAGATGTCCTTCAGACTGTACGAACCTGTTTTGCAGGATGTGTCATGCGCAGGAATGTGTAAACTCAAACACTACTTTTTAACTGAGCTAGTAGTTTGTTTTTCCACTCATGAACAGCTGGTACTCAAAACAAAACCTAAGTGGAATCATAATTTTACTGGCAAAGTATCTATTGGAACATTAATGGTTATGTTTTCTTGAGGTTTTTGAAGCATTATAAAAGCTTTGTTTGTTTAAATCTGTTTTGCATCAAAATGTTTGTAATAAAGAAAAAGTTTTTCTTGCTGAGAATCACCCATATAAATCCGTCATTACATCACGACCAACTGAAATTATCAAAGCACCGCTTAGAAAAGAAGAGGCTGATCCACCTCAGGGTTGTCACATGGGGACTGGAGTGCAGAAAAACTGCATCCCCCACAGTGCTGCCTTCTATATCTTGTTAGACCATTCGCTGAGACAGTCTATGTCATGAAGTTTAGCAAAGAACGATCTGCTTTCTTTCTCCTCCTGGGTTACTGGGCTGAACCAACTCTTGAGAGGTATTTGACAAATGCCAGAGCTGATGCAAAGTAAGAATGGGGAAGAGGACTTATGTTTTTTAGTGATAATTTACCTTGTAACTCTTGCATTTTCTTCCTACTGGGTAAAGAACTTGTTCTTTTGGCTTTGTTTTTAAAGGCTCATTCTGACTTCAAAGCAATTCTAAATATCAGGCTACTCATTTAAGTACATAACTCATGCATGTACTGCAATACCTTTAAATTTCAGGGCATGGCTCACAGTGTGTTGGTTGAATTTCAGCTTGCTGCCGCGCCAGAAAGAGAAGTGTTGCTATTTCCAGTCATACTCTTTCTTTCCCATTTTGCAGCAGCTCGGGGATTTATCTGATCTCAAAGTAAAACAAGTCGACTCACTTGTAACCCAGCACCCTAAAAACACTGTCCTTGCAGCTTAGACTGCTGCTGTTTTATGGAATTCAATAAGTTTACCTGTTGGTAGTGAGCTGTTAACTGCTTGATGCCTTCTAGTGACTTTCTTATATCCAAAACAACAAGTTATTTATCTAGTAGGAAGAGGAGACAAGGGTTACATGATAAATTATTGGAAGAAAAATGCAGGAAACTGTGCTCAGCTCTGAAAGTGCCATTCTAGACACACAGCTCTTTATCTGAGCTGTGAAAGAGCAATCTTAAAGACATTCTAGAAATTAAGATTAGCATTACTTAGAACAAGCCAGTGGAGTTAAATGAGTCCAGGAAGGTTTTGTGGAAAATATGGATTAAGGCTGTACCAAAGTACAAGTAAGATTCCTCTCTCGAAGGAAGGCTGTCTTAAGAGTTTTCCTAGATACCATTCATAACATTAATGAGGCCTGACACAGAGCTGAAAATGCTGAACTAGTTTAAGTTTGATTAGGTACCAGAATGTTATAAACTAATACTCTTAAACTCTGACAAATTCTATTTGCAGATAGCCTTGTACAGATGTAATTGAAAACTACAGAACAAAAACCAGACTGTGTTTCAGCACGATGGCTTTTTCAAGAGCCAGATTTATCCTAAGCTTTGCTGGTGTTCTGGAAGTGTAAGTGAATTATAAAGAGGCTTTTATAATTGCACAGGATGCCCAGGGGGGTTGTGGAGTCTCCTTCTCTAGAGATGTTTAAAACCTGCCTGGATATGTTCCTGTACGACTTGGTCTAGGTGATCCTGCTGTGGCAGGGGGATTGGACTAAATGATCTTTCGAGGTCCCTTCCAATCCCTAATGTTCTGTGGCTCTATGATTCTGTGATTGATTTGGCAACCTCTTTTCACTGAGCGTTTGTTCTAACCCTGGTATTTAACAAACACTGTTTCTGTACTAAGACTCTCCCTCTGCTGGACACTCACATAATTGTTGTGCTTGTGTTACACTAATGTATTTTAAGCTACCTATTTGGAAGAGATTAGAAGAAAGTCGTCTTCGGTTTCCAAATATAACACCATAGCACAAGCTGTCTTCAACAGTTATAGAATGACCCAAAGCTTGCAAAGGAGTGTCCTCAAATGAGTTTAGCATCTTAACTCTCATACCCACTGTGGGGAAGGGATGAGTACTTCTGAGCTGGATCCTTCTTTTGAGGTCTTCAATCTCGAGGCAAAGCCTTTCTTTTGGAGTAAAGTACATAGGAGAGGCTTCAGAAAAGGCATAAAATTAATTGTTTTCACTTTAAATAGCAAAGGAAATACATGGGTCTGTACACCTGTTTGTAATTCTCTTTGTCTCTCACCTTAACTCTCATACTTCATATGCTCAGCTCACTATTTTCCAAGGTAGCCATGTCTCTCACTTTCATATATGCACAAACCCTTTCTTTGTCTTGCTTGTGAGTGGGGTGCTACCTAGTTGCTTGTTCAAAGTGCCTGTTTTTGAATGCACAGTCACTGCAGTTTACTCTTTAGGACTTACTATGTGGTTTTGATACCGTGAGGCACATGAACAGTAGGGGGAAGGTGGTTTTGGTAAGTAGTTTTGCAATCAAAACTGGTACACAAGCGGTTTTTTTACTAAAGAAAATAAACAAAGATGGGTTTTTAGCTGTGCACGTTGTGAAGAGGCTATGTGTAGTTTATAAACCTCACGACAACTGAAAATGTAGTAATAGCTGAAGGACTGGTTAGTGCAGAAAGAATTTGCCGAGCAAAGAATGCACATCTGTGGGAGGGATGAGTAAGATCTCTGTAAGGATGTATACAGTGACTGAGCTAGGTTTGGAAAGGGTTGAGACAGGTGGGAATCTTATTTTGAAGAAAGACAGGGACTGTGGTTTTTGAGATCTGAAACCAGGTGTAGAGTTGGTGGGAGGAAGTGTCTTGTCAGTTAAGATAGCTGAAAATAAATCCTCTTCAGTATCATCTGGACCTCTATTCAATTGTTCTCATCTTGAAAAGATCTTTATTACAAAATTAACAATCTGCTCTGATAGAGCACATTTCTTTTCACCTATAAATCTGTTGGATGTGGAGAGTAAATAATACAAACCTAAGATGTATAGATTATTTGGAAGTGATAAATGGAAACAGAGGATACTTTTGCTACCTGAAACAAATTTTATAATGCTGAGTTGACTGAGGAATAATGATAACTTCTAACAGCCATATCCTCAGGAGATGTTCTTCCCCTGGCTGTAAGTTGGTATGGTTCTAGCATGGGACAAGTAATAGAGAGAATGTGTAGTTCTAGATACCATCAGCTTGCCAGTCTTCTAGCTTGATATAGAGATTAAAGAATGCAGAAAAGCTGAGTAGCTGGGACTTAGAGGTGCAGAGGGTGCATGTAATGTTTTGCATAATTTTTCTAGACTGTGTTAATATAGAGTGGTTTTGTGAGACAATAAAAATGTTGAATTTAGCACTGAAAATACTCATTACAGGGAGTTAACATTCTGTTTATTCATGCCCTTTTCTTATTGTAGTGACTCCCTGACACAGAGAAGCTTCAAACTGCCACATCCACTGTTGGATTCCGTAACATCTCCTGCCCTATGTGTGTGGTAAGAGTTTTATAACGCGTTTCAGATGGAAAGTTTTACATGCTGTCTGCGTGTCTCTAGGGAGATGGTAATAGAAAAGAACTAGTTCCATGTGGGATTTTTCATGCGTGCTTTCTTTTCCCTTCTCAGTTCTCAAGAATTCCAGTGTTTTGTCCGTTAGAGATCCCTTAAGATTTTAGTTTTGGTAATGGCTAAAGCAAAATAGCATTATTGATACGAAGAAAGAATAGCAGTGTCCTGGGATTTTAAAAACTGATCTTCTATAGCTAGGTAATTTGTTCTAAGCAGGAGTAATTATTCCAGAATTAGTACGTGCCAGTATTTTTATTTCAGAAAAGGCAATTGGCATGGGGGATTGTTCTGGAATAGGGATGGCTAAGTGCTAATCTCTAATCTTGCCTGTCTTGAGACAGAGCATGTGTGGGCACTGTGATGCTGTACATGGGAATTTGGAAAGTAGTAATTGGGTGTAACCTCAACTTGCCCACAAAGATAGCCTGGCTAGAGAGTTTGGATAAAATTATCAGAGTAAAAATCCTTGTTAAGCTCTGGTGTGTGCCAAGCACTTCATGTCATCCATCATTTTGCTTTAATTCCGTTAGTCCTGTGTGCATTGTACCACTGACTAGTTCTAGTTTGTTTTGTCCATCTGCAAAAATCACTAAAATAGTAGTATGTGGGAGGTAGTTTTTACAATATAAAATGTAAGTGCTTACATTAAGGAATGGAGAAAAAAATGTTAACGTTCTGTATAAGCTATTCCACCATCAGAAAAATGCCATTCTAACAAGTATTAGCTTAGTCCAAGCTTCTCACAGGATTATTGGTATAGGAATTGTCCTTTAGTCCTTTAGTAGTTCCATACCTGTGGCGTGTCAGGCAAAAGAGATGGTATCTTCTGTCTCTGAAGTGTTTACAGACTGTTAGTGCTGCTTTACTGCGCTATGCACTTAAACCTTGCCCTAACTTCATTCCTAGCTAAGTAAACTTTAAATGTAGTAAGGCATACAGAAGTTGCCTGAGGTGCAGCTGACAATCACAGAATCAGAATCACAGAATCATCATCACGGCTGGAATATTTATACTAATGTTATTTGAGGTACTATTTTTAAGAACATTTTTCTCTTCAGTTGTCTTGTTCTTTAATCTTTTTTGGAACTACCAGCTGTGGCAACAGCACACCTTTCAGGGCAGAGGTCTAATTAAAATGTGCTGAATCAAACAGGCAAAATCCACACTGTGCCGAAATGACATTAACAACTCCTGTGTCTGAAAAAAGATATTGTTCTGCAGAGCTTATAAAAGTTAATGAACAAAATGAATCCTTTCATAAACCCTCCCTTACGTTTATTAGCTATGTGTACCTCATTCCTAGAACGGCCTGTAATTTCCCAGCCATACAGTTAAACCATACGCTCATCAATATATGGATGTCTCAGCAGAACCATTCCAGAAAGTTAGAACGCTTTAGGGGATAACTGTCTGCTGTTCCTCTGAGTGCAGGAACTTTGGGAAAGAAAAGGTGGTGGGTTTTTTGTTTGTACATTGATCTCAGATTTTTGGAATTGTGATGAGACAACTCATAAGGAACTTATTTCTTTGGATTTTGTTATATGAATAGCTTTTAAAGAACTAGAGAGGACTCAGACCAAGCCTGTGCCATCAGACTTGACAGTGTTGGTCAGTTGCGTTAGTGAGTGGGGAAAAAAGTCACGTGTGCTTCCCAGAAGAACTGTGGCAGCATGAAATGACCAATGTAGAAGCCAGAAGAATTCCTTTGTCAGCCTAGCTAATACTGTTTATGAAGGGAATGTAATAGCAGAAAAACCTCTTTCTCCTGTTAAGTGCTATGCAGTTATGGCAACAGAATTTCTGAAGTACAGTCAGGCAAACAAAGCTGGCAAAAGCATGAACAGAGAAACCCCAAAGCAGTGTCAGAAAAAAGCTTTGTTGTTGAAATCTTATGTGGTAAATAGACCTTAAGCAACTGTTTGGTGAAAGATTAACATAAAGATCAGTCTTTATGTTTAATGATTGACATAACAATGTCACTTTCTTCACTTTTCATTTGATTATTTCAGGGTTGAAACTCACTATAGCTTTGTAAAAAATGGAATAGTGAAAGATCACAGAATCACAGAACACTTGGGATTGGAAGGGACCTCGAAAGATCATCTAGTCCAATCCCCCTGCCAGAGCAGGATCACCTAGACCAAGTTGCACA
>JAOXOE010084140.1:0-27037 GCA_028565055.1 Phoeniculus purpureus
TGGGCAGGGACTCCCCACCCTAGATCAGGCTGGCCAGAGCCTCATCCAGCCTGGCCTTAAACACCTCCAGGGACAGGATCTCAACCACCTCCCCGGGCAACCCATTCCAGGCTCTCACTGGTCTCACGGTGAAGAATTTCCTCCTCACATCCAGTCTAAATCTACCCATCTCCAGCTCGTCTCCACTTCAGACATTTGAATCCAAAAATGAGCTTCAAATGAGGAGAAATGGAGGCAGTAGGCTGTAAAAGTCATCAAAAATATAGACAGGCACAAGAAATCCTGGACCTCAAATCCTTTAGGCTGGAAAGAACTGAGAGACTTGTGAATGAGGCACACCAAAAGATCTACAAGGGCTTCAGCTGCTACTTAGAGCCAAATACTGTGCTTTATGCTTACCTCGTTTGCAGTAGCGTGTTTTCCTTTTTGTAATTAAAGGACAATCTTCATACCTTGTTGAATCAACCTTTTACAACATTATAATTAAGGCTGCCTTAAGGTGACAGTCAAGGTGAATGAGAATGCCATGGCAAACACAAGCCTTGCCGTCTCCGGAGAGGCAGCAGGCTGGAGCAGAGCGAGATGTGCAGGCAACTGTGAAACCAAGCTCCGGACAGGCTTTGCACAGGTCTGAAAGGGCCAGCCTGGGGAGCGCTGCTGCTGCCGCACACCAGCTTTGGGGACGGGCTACCTGCGTAATGAGCTGAGCTACTGTGAAGCGTTGGGCAACACAAGAGCGTGAAATGTTGTGGCACGGCCGCAGTTTTGTCAAGTGAATAATGACGTTGCAGTGCGACACGGTGAGCCCTCGTGCCTTTGTTTGCGGTGTTATTACATGGCTGAGCAGTCAGAGAAACTGCTGCGTGTCCTGAGAGGGGCTTCTCAGCAAGTCTAATAGGCTAAAGGGGAATTGCATTGATTCCAAGCCCAGAACTCAATTCTCACCTATTTATTTATTTATTTTACTTAACAAACCGCCCTTGGGCAAGCAGCGAGCTCAGTCCTCACTGTTTTACAAAGGGACCCTCCGACTTGCTCCCTGTAAGCCCCACTCTGCGAGGTGCTGAACATCCTCCCTCCCCCAGAGATTTGGGGGAAATGGGGTTTCACTCAGCAGGCTCAGGTGCACTACAGGGCTCATTTTAATAATTAATCTATTCCTTTTTTTTTCCTCCACGTTCTTTAAGTGGTTAATCAAAGACAAGGGCCGGTGCAGGAGCAGCGTCTACTCATAGCACCCCCAGGGAGTCATTTATGTTTAAGAATTAACATAGAAGTCTTCTTACATTCTTAAGTTCCAGAAATGTGCTGTATTTATGAACACATGGTAGCAAAGGTAAAATATATTTATGTGAAATAGACATTAAACAAGGATCCCATGAAATCAGGATTCTGGAAATATGGGCAGCCACATTTGTGTATCTGTATAATCCAGGATAATTCCCAAACAGCCACAAATTTGGATGAACGAGGTTTTACTCTGCACTCGTGACTGAGTTTAAATGGAGGACTGTAAGCGTTTAGTACTTCCTTCTTGAGGAGACCACCTCTGTGAAGGGTCATTAGAGTTTGGACTTCTGGACCCATCAAACCAATGTCAGAACTCCCACGGAATGATTAAACTCCCATTGTTTCCAGTGCTGCCAAGACTTTAGCTCTACACGTCATAGAGAGTGGCAGCCTCAAGGGATTCACGGGAAACAGTCGACACTGCTGTGGACTTCACTCTGCACATCAGTGCTCACATGTATGATGGATGCATAGCTCAGGATGGTGAAGTCTTCCTGTGTCGTGGGGACTGACACGATACAGTTCCCATGTTCACAGCTATGATGTTGGTGGGTAGGACACAGCAAGCATGCAAAGAGGAGTTCGGGGTGGTCTGGTGTGGCAGAAGTCCTGGGATGAGATCTGAGCCACAGCTTTGGTCTGGAAAATCACATCTTGTAAAGTAAATTCACAGGAGATAATAGCAAATTTGAAGAAATTTCCTGGTGCTTTCCTTATCGTCTCATCAACAATAAGGAGGTTTTGCCAAAGGAATTACCCTGGGGATAATTTTAGGATAGAATGGGAACAACTGTGTGTGGTTTTAATCCACCTCCACTTAGAGCTGTGACAACCCTACTTGCAGATTTGCATCCCTCCCTCTGACTCTTACTACCTCAATACTGCTTCTAAGTCAACGGAGTATTTCTGCACAGGATTTTCAAATGAAGGAGAACTGCCCAACTGTGGGTACGGGTAGCTGGCTGGTAGACAGCACAGCTGGTAGACAGTAATACTGGTAGACAGCACTGCTCTGGCTTCTACTCCTAGGAGTGCTGGGACCACCACAGCAGAGTGTCACCCATCTGCAGATTGTAGAAGAAAATTAGTGCACATAATAATATTTACTTGGTTCCCTTTCCTGAGATGACAATCTAGAGGAGCACTGGCAAACGATCTCCTCTATTGTCTAAGCAAATTACAAACTTCCCAGTTGATTACAGAGTGCAAACTAAGTAATAGTATAAAAATGAGCACGTAGGTCCTACCACGCTAAACGTTCCGAGCTGTTGGAGTTTGTGCTAATGGCACATTGCTTAGCAACTGCTATATTTAAATAGGTCCTTAACTCCACTGTTTAATGCACGTATTTGACATACTGGAAGAGTAACATAATGTTCTGTCCTCGAGTAAATATGATGCTAGCCCCTCGCACCGCGTGAAGCCCTCGCTTTGTCAGTACGGAACGGTAGTTATTTTTAGTTGAGCGCTGACTGGGATGAAACGCACCGAATTTAATAAAGCATGCAAAACATCTGCCTGCAAATAAAAATATTTGTACTCATGCTGAAGAGCTGTAGATTTCATAATTAAGTACAATTAATTTGTGAGATACCGAGTGAAGTGATATATCATCATTTTGCCCCATCAAGGTAGCTGACAGCTGTCACACTTGGCAACTAAGAAGCCTTTTTTGATTCCTTCCTTCACCCCTCCCTTTCCTTAAGCAAGACAAAGGAGCGCTTGAAAGCTCAGAGGCAAATGGTCCATCTTTCATGGCAGTAGCTCAATTAGCACCCGGGCATCTGGTAAAATAAAACAGATCAGACGAGCTGCACTTGGGAAAATTCTGTCCAACATTTTTTTTGCTGAAAAATGTCAGTTTATTAGCACTAAAAGACATTTACTGGTTTAGACTGTACTTTCACCAGGACAGGCTTCCTGACTGGGATATCTTTTCTGATTAAAACTGGAAAGGACAGTCCTGAACAATGTAAATCCCTGCGGACAGGGCATTTATCCAGGATGTTGGCGGCACAATTTTCTCTTGTACTGAATATTCAGACTAGGCTATGACCCTTAGTTACTCCAGCCTCTGTACCAGCTATTCATGGCTATTGCTCCGTCAGCCTTGCTGGATTTATTCCATACCACAGAAACAGTTATATATTCACTGGAGCAGGGAGACATGGATCTCCCCCGTCCTCCAATTTCTTATCCAGGACTACATAAAGAGAGGAGTGGAGTCTCCTTCACTGGAGACGTTTAATACCCGCCCGGACATGTTCCTGTGTGACTTGGTCTAGCTGATCCTGCTCTGGCAGGGGGATTGGACTAGACAATCTTTCTAGGTCCCTTCCAATCCCTAATGTTCTGCGATTCCGTGTAGCTGCTTCATAGGAGACCAAGTTTTTGCAGCTATTTCCAACACGCGGGTATTTCTAGAATGAAAAAGGAATCGGTAATTTCGTATATATCATGTACTGGTGTGAAAGATAAACCCCAGCCTTTCAGAAGTTATTAAAACACTTTGAACACCAGCCTTTTAGGGCGCTCTGGTGTTACAAAGAAGAGAGGGTATAAGAAAGGGGCGGCTAATTGTAAAGATTCAGACACACTAGTTCTGATTCAGCCTGAGCACTTTACATTCAGACTTCAAAAATGAAACCCCCAAATCATCCTCTTTTCCTTTCTTAGTCTCTGTCTCAATAATTGATGAAACCATCTATATGCTGATGCCAGATCTCACAAAAAAGAATGAGAAAATTTATCCTGCTGCTCTCTTAGGCATATACTTGAATTTTTGCATATATCACACTGAATTTGTCTCTTTCAAAAAGTGTCTGAAGTTCAGAGCAGCTATATCTGTATCAGTCTCTACAATGACCCTCGTTATGAGTGTTTGAATTAATGAGCTTGTGATGGTCTGAATTCCGCCACAGAGAGCAACACACTTCTGTCTTTCTGGCTGTATAGCTAATGGCTGGGTAGGATGACAACATCCAGTGGGTCATCGTTATTTCAGTCAGGGGAGAAGAGAATTAAGCTATTAACACTACAACAATTTAAGCTTCAAAATGAAAATGTATGCTGTATTAATTGCATACAATTGGACACAAGCTGGCAGTCAGACAGTTTGGGTTTGCCTCCCTTACTGAATTATCTCATTATAATGTCCCCAGTGAATATACCTTCTCCAACACTTTACATATCCGACAGCGGTTTTATCTGAGAGCAGAAAACGTCGTGAAAACATGAACCAAGGCCCTTCAGGCTATATTTTAGGGAAATATTTTCAATGATGTATGGTTGGAATTTTATGATTCCAAGATTTTAGTTTTGCTTGTTTTAAAAGTTTAAATATCGCTGCACGAGTTTATTTCAAACCCTGTCTCGGGAAATGCATCGTTTTCACCGAGGGTTGCTTTTTACATACGAATACTTCAAAGCCGCTCTTTTACATACCTCAAGCTGCAGATCTAGGCTGAATTAAATGTTTCCTTTATCTTTTAAGAACATTTACAGAGAGCTGTAAATAAATATATAAATAATAAATGGGCTTCCTGTAATTTTAATCAGGATTCTGGATTCACTGTTGTTTCTTACTGGATTGCAAAGCTAAACACATACTGACCCAAACATTGTGGTTTCCCTTCCGTTCTGCAGCCAAGGGCAGGAGGGGTGCAACCAACAGTCCTGCATCTGTCCTCTACCCTAAACCTTAGCCCAACAAGATCCAGTGGTAAGATGGGGTCTATCTTGCTCACAGTGTAATTAATTACTAGATTTACTCCTCTTCTTTTCCAAGGAGCTTTTGAGAAGGTTCATTTACTCGTTTAATGAACCGACTCCAGGTGCATTCAAGACATCAGAGAACATGTAACGTATCTCCCATGGTTTCTTTGCATAAATGCAAACCTGTCTGGGGCTGCACCTGGAACCAGGAGCCCCACAGAAGTGTTTTCACCTGGCAAAGTGAAATAGTTGTGTTATAGTTTCACACAACTACCTTCAGTGAACGGGGGAGCTGCCAGGAGGGAGGAAGCATTCTGAGCGTGACTGGGATGCGGAGCCAGACAAGAAGCAGTATTTGCCATTCTGGAGGTGCAAATAGGTGACAAAAAGCCAGTTTATGCCTCCCACACTTTGCTACGTCCTCTAGAGGGTTTGGCCCTTTGCTTTTTAGAAATACGACTGAATCTGCCATGCGTGTGTCCACAAAGTCCCACGTGGCCTACAGTCTTTCTTGAAGCCACAGAAAGCTCTTCTGAGAACCAGGTGAGATGTCCAAACAGCTTTCATCTGCAATTACTTGATTGTCAACTTGAATTTGCTTCTCTGAAAGCTTATGAATGATGAATCAAAGGAGTAGTTGAGTAGGGGAAGTAACTGTGATTTGAGTGGTGAGAAAATATGTGGTTTGAATGCAGTCGGTATGTAATTACTAAGAAAGTCCAAAAGATGTCATCAGTCTATCTTAACTCTCCAAAGCAAACCTGTGGTGTTCATTCAACGAACAATTTAGCATAAGCGTAGTGCTTATTGTAACTGTGCGTACAGCAAGGCAATTTAAAGAATCACCAAGAGAATAATAAGCAATTAAAAAAAACCCCAACTGCCTGATTCAGACAGCTGTGTGGTTTTCTTGAAACAAAAAAATCCACTGAGGCTTAACGTACTTGGATCGATTGAAACAGTGGGCACAGTTTATATGGCTAGAAGAGAAGAAGGGTGCCTGGGACACTAATATGCACTGAGCTGTAGGACATCTCAGGAAATCTACACAGCTAGATGGCATCTGTGGCTGCTCATCCCCTTCCCTTTGGCATCCACCTGTACTTCCTCACCTGCTGTGTCTACGTGCTTCACTCTTGACCACAAAGAACATGGCTGACTTTATATGGAACATCTTAAAGATCTCTGAGCAGTATGCGATTAATTCATCCCAGGGTAACAACGTAAGAGCAAGTAATTTCACGTGGTGGGACAATGGCTGCAGTCTCTTCTGTATCTCCAGGGACATTAGAAGAGCTGCTTTAATGGCAGAGGGAAGGAAGGGGAAACCTTATTTTCATGTGAAATCACTGGTCTTGCTAAGAAACTGCATCCGCTGGGTACTGCAGTATGGAAGTTGTGGCTTGCAGATTAAAGCTGACCCTGTCCACTGAACAGGACAAGTAATTTCCAAGCCACTGATTGTTTAGCACAGCAGGTTGCTGAACAGCTTTGCAGTTTGAACTAATCCCTGTCAACTGAAGTTGCAGACTCAGTCTTTAATGCCACTATATAATTAATTATTCTCCACTTGATTCACAATGGCATAAGAAATGCAGTGGAGACATTGTTGACTGAAGCCACAGAAGGGCTAATGAATGTGGGGGACTACTATTCTTTCATAATGAATAATAAAGCCATTGCTAGTCCCTGTAGGAAATGTATTTCCACTAAAAAGGCAGAGTATGGAGAAGGAATAGTTATAAAATATGTTTGAAACGATCCTTTACTGAGAAGCAAGCAGTCGACGCTTTTCAGAGGACACTTTTCTTATCTACAAACAATAACTAGGCATTTTTCACAACCCAAAACAAATGCCAGGATTTTCCAAAGCCTAAATATTCTGTAAAAAAATATGAGATAACAGTATGGTTTGATGTAGTTGAGGGTCACAGGTCAAACAACTTTTTTGATAGTAATAGTGAGAGATATCAAGAGCAACGATGGTGAACTGATCGTGAACGCCTTCACTGAAGAACAAGAAAAACCACGTGAAGATGCCTGAAGAGGCAGTGCCCTGGTTATGTGCCAGGGTGGCAGGACTGACTTCAGAGTGGCTGCTTTGGATTTTGCCTCTTTTTTGTTTTTAAGTGGGAGCGACGGGCTGTCAGTTCAATCTCAAAATCAAAGACTTGGAAAAGGCAAAACTTTAAACTCTTTGAATATTTACGTTTCTGCAAGACGCACGCTCGGTTTCAATGGCCTACATCAAGTACAGGAAATTTGTGAGCACATGAGAAAGCGGCAGAGTGATGGATTGGCCAACAAGGTTTTCTGCTTTGGTGCCAGCAACGTTACTGATCCTGAATCAGCCTAAACCTATAAAAGTTAGAGCTGCCCATTAAGACGTGAAGAATGCGCTTTCTGTTAATTTCACCTTTTTTGGTGAATAAATTATTTGACAAATAATTATAAAATTATCCGAAGAAATTACGTGATGGATATATTTTTTAAGTAATTGACTAGCTCTAATGAAAAGCACTAATGAAACTCTGCTGTTGGGATGTTTTCATCACTCATAAGTCATTTTTTTGTAGTTCACAAATACAGTCTGTGTATGTGATTCATTTACCCGTTCACTTAAACACTGGAAGCTCAGACCAGTGACGTTAATTAATCACTGCAGTTCTTAGACATCTTTTTGCTTTACAGGTGATTCTCCATGATGCTATTATTACATCTTTATAAAATGAACTTGACGTTCAGAGGACTCCTCCCCCAAGAACTACGCTTGGCTTTTACGTTATGAGTCAAGTTTACGGCAGCGCTCTGAAAATTGCAGGGTCCATTTACAAGCCGTTTTTTCTAGCTCCAAACACTACAATTACCAATTGTTTCAAGAAAGTGAAGCTTGACGCCAAGCCAGACACCTCCAAGGTCCCTGAAAATACACGTTGGAAGAGTAAAACAAGGAAGAGCACACTGGAGCCACCTCCTCACTGCACAGTACTAGGACGTCTGCATAAACGCCACAGGGAGGATTATTTGGATGATGTTCCATTCTGGAACTGGTCCAATGTGAAAGAGCAAGCCTGGATTTTGTTATTACAGAGGCGAGCTCAACAAATGATACTGATTTATACTGTTAAATGGCAAATTGCACCTGTTAATGTGGCAATACGTCTCACTTTTGGGTCCCAGTTCCTCACAGAGGTGTAAAGATTTATCGTGGCAGTGCTGGTGGGTACAGTAGTCAAGCCTGCATGAAGCTGTCAGTACCGCAAAGGTGCAAATCATGTTATCGTGTGTGACTTTGGATTTGTTACACGAAGCTCAAATGAACAGTTTTTATGGGAGAAGGTCATGGGAGAGAGGCATATTCGAAGGGTTGCCTACAGCTGCACTTGGAGTATTAGCAATTCTCTTCCAATTTCTCCTTTCAGTGGCTTGTAGTCTTTTACAAGTACATCATTAATGTCTGTCCAGTCCTTCCGAACGATACCATTTCTACTGCAAGCAGGATAACTAATACATAGCTGTCTCTCATAATAGGTAGAAGTGGAGAGACTTATCCTGTGCCCACAGACTTTAAAAGATGAATTTTCAAAAACTGTCAGTGATGCAGAATAAAGCCCTTAGGTGTGTCTGCTCCCACCCAACACAGAACGAGCTGCCGTGCCAGAGGCAGGGAAAGTCATGTGGAAGTCCTCCACAATGGAAAGGAGGTGGCTATTGTCTGGCACCACATGCTAATAAAAAAATGCAGCCACATTACTCTGCCGCTATGTCCATTCTACACACTTCCTACTACAAGATGATCATTGTAAGGGTATATCACAAAAGAAACTAAAATATTCTAAGTAGGGTGGTGGGTTTTTTTCCATTTTCATAGCTGTTACCTCTGGAGCTTATGTTTGTATTGGCCTCAATCAGGAATGAGTTGTGCTGCGTGACAACGTCCCTTAAAGCTCTCACGGAATCACAGCACATTAGGGGTTGGAAGGGACCTCGAAAGATCATCTAGTCCAATCCCCCTGCCACTCATTTCTATTAAAAAGTTTAAATGCTTGTTATATATATTAAAAAAAAAAATCTCCAGACTTGTATGCTTTGATCTAATCTACTGCACAGTTTTAACTACAGTGGTTGTAGTTCTAAAGATTACAAGCATTACGAGGAAGAAATAAGTTGTAGAAATTATCTTCAGCCTGCAGCTTGCTTTACAAAGGTTTAAAGTGCCCTTTCTTCGATAACTCCATCTAAAGAGCTTCTGACCCACTTCTTTACATGTGCAGTCACCAATGTACTGCTACTACTACTACTGCTAGTACCAATCATCATTTTCAGATGGGATCAATTAAGCTATTGCTTTACATTTCAGAGTTCTGCTAGAACCTTAATACCTAAACAACACCTTCAGAAGTGTTTCTGCTAAGGCAATCAGAGAAGAATTTAGTTTGTACTCCTGATAAACACGTGAGCTCCTTATTACTACTGCAGACTTAAAACCTGAGGACACACATGCAGTAATGCGCCCTGTGGTGGAAAAATTGGTTGGTTCAGAACTTGTGCTGCTCTTCATTGTTTACATGCTGTTACAAGGGAATGTTAGAGTATGATGCAAAGCCCAAACCTTTAGGTTCCCCGTTCACAGAAGCTGGAGGCACCACTGAGATACCTCTGCGTTTGTAGTGACAATGAGCTTAACGCTCTTGTACAAGAATAATTTGTGGTGAGCAGCTTCCCACAGGTTTGGTATCCAAACTCTCCAGGCCAGGAAACTCAACGCTGTTAGTTAGGTGGAGCTTGGGATTAAAGAGAAGCTTGAAGCCGCGAGGTTTTGCATCTTTGTGTGTGAGGGCTGCAGTGCCCTATATGCCTATCCCCGAACAACAATAAAATTTCCTTTTCAGGGTACTTCACTAGCAATTTAATTTTTTTCCCCTTTAATTAGCTGTGGGCAGAAGGGAAATCTTGGAAAGAGTTCGGCTTTCGTGCCAAGAAGGACTTTCTGGGTGGCACCACCTTATAAAGACTTTGATCTTTGCTGTGGTGGTGCCCGTGCAGTGTGCTCAACAGGACAACCGAACAGTGGAGGCAGAATCACCCCCAACAACGTGCCTTCCACACAGCAGACAATAAACACCAGTTTTATCGTCTAGAGTCAGCGGCTGCTTTCATAAGGCTTTCTGTATTTTCCTCAGACAATCACCAGGATAGAGTGTAAGCAGGTTACCCAGCTCTCTACACTCTTTGAGAACATACTACTGGCAGCTCAGGCTTCCATTTGCTCTCAGAGCCCATCAAAACAAGCTATCCAAACACTCAAAACAAATCACATCGCAGACAACCACCTTGCTGAAAATGGGTTTCCTTTCCTTCCAGGCCTAACAGTGCATGATTAAGGAGAGGCAAGGATAAAGATATGCAAACACTCCCATAAAAGACTTCCATAACACACACAAAAAAGGCAAAACAACCTCAAGGCTACTGCTGTCCAGCTACAGCTCCTTGGTGTGGCTTCACGTAGCTGAAGGAGTGGGAGGAAAAATAGAGAGTGTCTGGCAGCTTCCCTTTAGCCATAAGAGAACTGCATTGGTGTTTCGGGTCTGTATCCACCCTGTTTTGCTTCTAATTTGCAGGGATTGATGGAAGATGTGGAGTGCTCCAAGAATGGCTACAAGCTTTAGAGCCCAGCCGATAGCATTTACCTTTGTGTCCAGCTAAACCGATAGCAAAGCCTCTGGGGACCTGCTCTGCCTCTGGACTGTGCACCTAAAATCCCACGTCAGGCACAGCTCAGCTGGAGCTGAAAACAACCTCACGGGTGCATAGCTTTGGTGTGTTTTGTATACTTTGGTAGTGCTAACAGCGCAGTGATACATCACTGCCCTCAAATCTTCACCTGAAGGCAGACGAGGAACAGGAATGAGAGCAGCAACAAAAAAATTCCAACTCTGCTGCCTTTGCAAAACAAAGAAATAAGGTCCAGAAAGGAAATAGGAAATTGTTGACTCAAACCCAAGAATTTTAAGTATTTCCCAGTAAAGGACGGGTTTGTTTTGCTTTAGTAACCTGTTGGCCATCAGGGCCATCTCACCCCAGAAGCACTGAGCCAAGGGAGGCTGTGGTGCTTTACCTTTCTCAAAGACTCCTTTGCTCGCCAGGAGAGTGAGGCGAGGAGGTGTTGCCCTGCAGTTGCCTGCATCAGGTTGCTCCCAGCCTATCTCCCAAAACCAGTCAGAATTTGGAGTGGAATTTTGCCAGAATTATAACAATTCTATTCAGCTTTGAAATGGCTAATGTATTGAGGTAAAACTGGTTTATCATCATCTTGAGTCTGTTAGGCACTGTTACTTCTTTTTTACAAGTCCTCGTATTTATCAGCTTAAAAAGCAGCGAAAGGTTGTTTATAACTGACTTGACCATAGGTGTCATGAGCCCTCACCATCGCACCACCTCCTGCAAGCGCCAGCTATTGTCAGATCGCTGTCAACCCAGTCACACACAATAACGGCCCTTTACAGTTGTAATGGTTTGTTAAACTTTACAGCACTCAGCAGTGCTCCCACGGTACCAAAAACTTCTCGATTCAGAATTGAACATATAATACCTGCCAAATTCGTAGGTTTGAAACCACTTCCAATAAGAATTAAAAGGGCCTTCTACACAGCTCAAATGGGGCTATCAATACTTGACTTGACTTGCCTGCCCACGTGAAATAGCTGGTTCTTTTCTCTGACGTTGCAATTTAGTGTAAAATAGCTTTGATGATGACAGGGTACACGCGAGCGATAAAGCCATACAGATGACAGTCTAATCTTACAAAGATGACCGATCACTGGTAAGAGATTAAGTCGCACAGCATTTGAACAAACAGACTATTTGTCTGCTAGCATCGTGGCTGCGTACACCTCCCGCTGGGCCATGCTGAGATGCCGATGGCACGCAAAGGTGCTGCTTCTTTAAAAACCCACAAATGCCTCACAGAATTTCTCAAGCCATTGGGGTAAAAGAAAGCAGCCAAGTAAGAAAAAAAGCTTTGAACTTACACTGAGCTTTTTTTGTGTGTCAAACATTCATTTTTCAGGCCAGTAAAGTATTTAGATGTACAGCATATAAATAAATTAGAGACACTATAAAAAGGTCTGAATTAGCCAATTCTGCCCTATAATTAGCGCTCACAGCTAGACTGGCGATGGGTGGGTGATTATTAAACACCTTTTATTATCGGTTTTATGTACTGCAATAAAAAATGAAAATTATACTTACCAGAATTATTAGACATGCTGGTCCTATAAAACTCCATATAAAGTTATTCTTTGTGCTGAGCCAACATCTGAAAAGTAAACAGCAAAAAACACCTTGAAACGTGCTGCTGCGATTACTACATGGTTATGGGTGTTGATTTGGACACAGGAATGGTGACTTACACTTCTGTGGTGCCATAATACTTGTATCCCAGTGCAGCAGAGATTCCAACAACCACAGCTGGACTGACGTAGCCAAAGACATAGAAATTCTTGTGCAAGAAGCCTTTGTTGTATATGACTCCCACGACAATAAGGTAGAGGTGAATACCTTCAATGCACATCCATGCAAAAGCAGCTAGAAGGAAATAGTGGAGTAATCCAGCAGTAATTGAACAGAGGAGCTAGAAATTCAATCAGAGAAAGCCAGTCATAATTCCATTCATACAGCTCTGTTAACATCACAGTATAGGCACACCAGCCTAGTGGCTCTTAACGTGGTGGCCCAGCACCCCAGATGTAGCTCTGACTGACAAGAACTCGGTCTATTCCCCGTGGCACACTTCTTCATTAGGACTCTCTGGAGCTACACTCAAATTTTAAAATAGGTGCAGAACTTCTCAGAAAATCTGTATGAACAGATCAATGAGTTGGATCCTACAGTGAGCGTTGGGCAGCCTAGATGCTTCTTCCATCTAAACAAAATTCGGTTTTATGATTTCAGTGTAATTAGGTACCACAAGGGCTTATTTCTGAAGTAACTCTTGTTACTACAGAGAATTTGTAAGACGATGCTTCTCAATGAATCCACACCAGAGCACTCTCTTGGGGATAGCAGCTCATACTTTTTCAAGTAATTTTAAATACTATTCAGCTACTCAGAGAAAAGGTCTTTTGATGATTCATGCATAATTTAATATCCTAAATCCAACCCGAGATGCAAAAATCAGCAGCCCAGCCTGTATAAAAAGCAACAGAGAGAGGTCAAGACTTCACACGTAGAAAGGAAAGGGGTCCTGCAGGCAGAAGTACCTTAAACGCCAGCTTGGGACACAGGTCTGGACTAGCTTTTAGGGAAAGTTGTCACCAAGAGACAGCAATGTGGCTTTGTGCAGCACAGAAACGGGTTTGGAAAACGAAAATACTGAACAGGCTGAGACAGCAGTGACACCCATGGAAGCAGAGTCAATACCCAGCAGCTCAGCTGAAGGTCCTGCTCCTTTAAATGACCACTATATACTTCCTCTTACTAGCCTGGAAGCCAGTGTCGCTAGGATGTTCACACGGATAGTAGGGACTACTGGAAGCAGATGGAAAACCGTAGCTTATAAGTGTTTATTTATTAACATAAAGTCACGATACGAGTGAAAACTACCCACCTTATTACTGTTCATGTTAATTCCAATCAGAAAAATAAGTTCCGCCAGGAAAAGGCTGCAGCAGAGGTTTTTGTGGATTGTTGTTCTAGTGCTTTGAATTTCAGTGAAGAACCAGAATGTGAAAATGCACATGGAGAGGCAAATCAGCGAAATAATTATTCCTAGCTGAGTGATTCTTGTGAGAATGTTGTAATTTGTAACACCCTGGGGGAAAATTATAATATAATATTTAAAAGAAAAGCTTCATGCCTTCTCGAGAAAAAAAGCCTCATCCTACAAAGTGTTTCTTTCCCTCTTTTCTACAAAATATTAATCAAAACTGGTTGCAGATTTTCACTGCAAATGTACACTTCGGGTAATCTAAAAAGTATTGGCTTTTTCATGAGACAGACATAATTCTAGGGGGAGTTAGTAGTGAACTGTATATCGTAGAACCACAGAACAGTAGGGATTGGAAGGGACCTCAAAAGATCACCCAGTCCAATCTCCCTGCCACAGCAGGATCCCCTAGACCAAGTCGCACAGGAACATGGCCAGGTGGGTTTTAAACATCTCCAGAGAAGGCGACTCCACAACCCCCCTGGTAGCCCATTCCAGTGACTGCTCTGTCACCCTCCCCATGAAGAATTTCCTTCTCATAGTGATGTGGAATATATTCCCGGTCTTGCATTTTCTGATATTTCTTAACAAAACTTTATATTAAAATCAGTATCTTCCAATATGATTTTAAAAATCAGATCGTTTCAGTGAACGACAAACACACCAGCAGTAGGACACGTATTAATACGACATGAACATTCTCTAATATAAAAGGACTTATCACAGCAGTGACTGAGATAAGCAAAATTGAGTAACCATCTTTCTGAACTTGCAACACAATCAAAACAAGACCCTGAGACAGCGATCACCTCAAACAAATGCTCTTCTCTGAAGAACCACGAGCTATTTTAATATTGGATGTGAACATTGTCTCTGCTACTGCAGTTGCTTGGTATTTGCGCAAGGAATCTGAAATACACGACTGTACATCAGCATAGGGGTAGTATCCAACTCACCATAAAATAAAGCTAAGCAATTTTTTTCCTAAATTCTTATTTATTCTCCCAGCCTTCCTTTTCAAAAATAACTATGTAAGTACCTGAAAAAGGTTTTAAATTTGCACTGAAGACTCAGGATGCTATTTAGCAGCCAGGAACCAGCCTGTATCAGCAGGAAATTCACAGTGTGAGAACTGTCTCAATATTCATGCTAACATGCTGCTTGCTGGCCATTCTGATACCTTATAAAGCTGCCTCCTGAGGCAGGACCTGAGCCCCTGCAGATCCCTACGTTGACTATGGAAATCTGTGGGACCTCTTACTATAAGAAGAATGTGAACTGAGTGGTCATTCTCACAATTTTGTGCTGGTCACGAGCGTCCACATTTAATAGCTGTAAACTTCAAATTGATTATAATGCTGCAAAAATTTCAGGAGAGAATTTAAAGCGGTTTTTTAGATGCCAAGCTTAGACACACGCGTGGCAGATTTTGCGAGAGAGAAGTTCTTATGGTTAGTGACCACCGATGAAAGGCAGTGAAATCCCACAGCAGTCTCAAAGTGGGATTTAAAATTGAAAGCAATGCACCAAAAATAAGCACAACTGTGTGTTTGGAACTAGGGACTTTGCTGCATCACTGCTCCATAGTACTGCAGAAAGGACATAAGGAAATTCAAACACATACGGGAGGAATTTCGTTTGCTCTGCGCACAATAAATTATGTATTTGCTGAACAAAAACAGGAGACAACCTAAAAAGGGAGAAGGACGTTGGTTGCATTGAAATGAAAACATACAGAGTGAAGACAGCAGAAATTATCAGGTGAAACAATAAATCAAACCAGCACTTACAACAGAGCCACCTGAGGACATCAAAACAGCAAAATGAGTCAGATGATTGCATTTGCATGAGATATGAGTGGAGTTGGAATGTGTCAGCTCACAGCCTTGCGTAGCCCAGTTGCCATCCATTGTTTCTGCTGAGTAGTTCCAAAACGCACATTTTACAGCTTTATCCGCAGCCTGGAACAGAAACAAGATGAGTCACTGATGGCAAAAGGCAGGGTATTTCTCATCAAGAGACCTTTAGAGACGATGGCCCATGCCATTGGTCAAAAATTGCTCGTTGCCTTTGGAAGGTTAGAAAACAAAGCACGTTCTGCAAGGCCTCTTCCAGACAATGGCAGCACGCCTGGGGATGGAGGCACTCTGGCCACACAGCTAACACCTTCCCAGGCACACAGGCTAATCAGATGACTGAACCCTTCTTGCACTCGCAAAGGTGTTGGAATTTTTACCTACTGAAAACGGTTACAGATGCACCTGCAGCTGCTGCATACGGACTAAACCCCAAGGTTACAGCCACATTGCTTGTCCTGCTCGTAGTCCCTTCCAAATGAGCAGTTAAAACCCTGAGACTTGCTGTGTGCATTTTACAAAGCCAGGGCGATATCACACCTGCTACATCAGGTGCGACGACAGCGATGAGTAAGACCATCAGCATTATTTATTACAGTTAGTACTTACTAACACTGGTCAAAGACAAGGTCCTCGATGTACTGCAGGCTGTATAAATATATGAAAATCTCTATCTCTAGCTAGAATACTAGAAGGCAAGAAGCAAATTTAAAAGCTGAATAACCAAGATCAGCACCTTGTACCACTGCCCACCTCCCTAGAGTCACTTCCTTGTTATGTTTGTGACAATTATTTGTGCTGTGACTGGTGATTCTTCACACACAAGTGAAGCCCCCAAGATCTGTGTATAATGGAAGGAAAATTCTCCTTTTTAGGTAGGGGGCTGCATTTGAGATTAAATTTAGAAGGTAAATAAACGACGAGCATCAGCAACCAACAGAATCATGTCGCGCTGTATCACACGCTGCAGATCTAGTTACATCGCATACAACGAGTAGCCGTTGCTCCATTTCATCTCAAGTCAACAACAAAAAAATCAGTGCTTACCTTAGTATACTTTAAGGTAAATGTTATCTTCTCAAGCTCATAGAGCGAGGGTGGCATTGAACTGATTGCAACAGCTATAACCGATGAGCTCACTGTCAGCCTCTGCTCCGAGGGGTCTTTCAAGGAGTGGTTTTTAAGCGACGAAAGCAAAGAACCGATATTGCTATACCGCAGAAAGACAACGGCAACGGTGCCTATCAATCAAACAGAGCATGCTTAGTAGGTGGTGGGTTTTTGTACAGGACAAACTTGAAGACAGCAAAGAGACAACAACCAACAGACATTACTTCAGCTATCGCAAAACAGATGGAACGGTTATAAAAGTGGGTTTGGGAGGACGACGTACAGCTTTATTTAAAACAACGCCGCTGCCGTTGAATTAAAAGTGTGTGTTCTCCTTGTACAGTCTAATTAGCTAAATGCACAGGTATTTTTCCTAAACTAATGCTTGCAATTGGCTACACATGTGATGGATGACTGGTCTCACAAACTAGAGAGTTCAGATCTGAAGTAAATGCTGGGCGTCTCTGAAGTACCTGCCTTGCTTTGAGTTCTATCACACTGAAGCCAGGACTGAAGACAGATAGGGAAAAACAAGGCAAAAAGTTTTTAGGGTGCAGTTCTGATCTGAAAAAATGTCATCATTTTACTCTTTTGTACTGAAATAAATTACATTTTTAGCTACTGATAGGTGGTGAGATTCAGATTAGCTGGAAGGTTTAGATTAAAAAACCAAAACTCTTGGCCGTGTTATGTTAAGCAGTTTAATTCCTGAGCTGTTTAAACACATTTGTTTTTAATGATTACACAGTATTTGCAAGCCACTCCTGTAGCACTCTGAAGTCCAGTCCAAGAAGGGGGCCCTGCTGGTTTTGGCACCAAAGGATACGTGTCCTTGCCCTAGTGAGCTACTCTCTAAACAGAAGCGATGCGCTAATTTTTGGAGGCATAACACAGAGTTGAGGCCACTCTAAGACCAGTTCAAAGTCACACAACAGACCTGTGATTGAGAAAAGAATAAAACTCAGGTCTCTGGCACAGATATTGAGTGTTCAAACTCATTGGGCACTCACTGTGCCACTTGAAATGATAGAAATACCAGCTTTGAAAAAATAAAGAGGTAGTAGAGTCGGCAGTAAAAAGACCTTGACTCCTCTGTACTTAGCAGGGCTGAAGCTCTGTCTTGGTAAACTGCACATTTGTTTATTTGCTGGTGGGTACAAGTCTATTGAAGATGTTTACTGACCTCACTACTCTCTGATCTTTGTTTCTTACCATTAGGATGAGATTCCTCTCTCTTCTTTGGTGAGATCTTTATGTAGTCTCCCCCCGTGTATAGATGAGGGTGAATGTGTTTCATGTGGTGTGAATCAAAAGCAAAACCCTTGAGTACTGCAAAAGAAGAAAAATACTGTAGAAATCAGAGCTCTATTATGTTTTCCCATAATTTACAGTTGGGCTAATAAATGTCCTATTGGATTGCATAATTACTGTGAATTTCAGGAATATATCATCATGCCAAACACTTGCAGAAAAACGTTATTAATATAGCACGTTTGATTAAACCTCTATGTTTGTTATTTTCATGCATACATTTTGCTCTCACACTTTTTACTCTTCTCGTGAAAAATATGGCCCTTTATTTACCTTGTATTAAATTAGGCACTGGAAAGAACAAAGTAGGTTACTCTAGGAAGAGCTATGGCTTTATTAAAAATGCATTTCTGAAAGGCACCACAAATCACAATTACAAAGGGCAAAGCATAAAAGTCTCTACTGGATAGTAACATTTGACAAAAGCCAATTTTTAAGAAGTATATATTCTGTAGTTGTCCATCCACGCTACCAACTGCACCGTGAAATAATGATGCGTCTCGTCAAAAACCTAACAAACAAGCATCACCCCTCAGGACAAAAAGTACATTAGAGGACACTGAGCTCTTTACTTGGTTCATTATCGTGCTGAGTTTCAATCACCCGGGACGGGAGCAAAAAACAAAGTCAATCAGGCCTTTTTAAAAGAAACAAACAACAGCAACCATCTAGAAGTTGACTGAATTTCACTCAAATAGACCATCTGCATTGCTTAGAGCACAGCACCCAAACCCAACATGAGCGATTCAACAGACCAGCTGTCACAAAATGTTTGTCAAGATGTAAGACATAGTTTTCTGGGGCTGGAGTTTGGAAAAGCTTGCTGTTCAAGTCCTGGCACCACTAAAAGCAGTGGAGAGAGGTAGTGCTGTAGGTCTTGGGTCAAAAGAGATGTGTGGGGTGCACAAGAGCCCTGTGTAAAGTACATTTGTGCTGAAAAGATGGACAAAAAAGTTTTAGTGTTTGGGGCAATTTGGAAACGAGCTCACAGTTTCCCATTTTAGAACTAGAGCAAGCCAAGAAAGCCATCAATATCTGGATGTGGAAGTTCCTCCTCACTCTCTTTAACAGCTCTTCTCTCACCTTAGTCTGACCAATGTCTACACTGCAGCCAGGTGCTGCGCTTGAATCCAGTCTTCTTGGTCCTTATGGCCTCAGCTCTGCAGCCACACAAGAGCCTCTGCTTTCAGCCAGGGTGATGAGACAACAGAGGCTTCACATCCAGCTCCTGGCAATACTCTGGATCTGTTGCAGACACTGGGGTGCTCTGCACTAGCATAAATCTGCTTCTACAGCATTTATGATGTGGTGGAAAAATATCTCCCTATTTTTTCATCACTCTTGCTAATTTCATTCCAGAAAGGTGAGGGAAGAACTGGTGTTTTGACCAAAGCAAGAATCTTTCTCACCAAGACATCTTGTGAAATGGCAAACCAGCAACAGGCACTGAAGGACAGCACTGAATCTCAAATAAGAAATCAGGTCTCATACAGTTTGGGTGTATCCAGAGAAGGAAAACGAGAAGTGTGCCCATTGCCAAATCAATCAGCAGTGCCATCAGGATTTTCGAATACAGCCTTACACTGCTCCCATTGAATCATACCAGCATTTTGGTTGAAAGAGACCTTTAAGATGATCAAGTTCAACCATTAACCCAGCATTGACAGGTCACCCCTGTTCTGTGCTCTATGTTCCTCAGTACCACGTCTATAAGTCTTTCAGATACTTCCAGGCATGGCAGCAGCAGCACCACTTCCCTGGACAGCCTTTTCCAGTGCTTTGTAACCCTTTCTATAAAGATTATTTTTAAATATCCATTCTCAACTTCCCTGGTGCAAGCTCGAGGCTCTTTCCTTTCATCCTGTCTCTTGTTTCTTAGGAGAAGAGATGGGCTCTCACCTCAACACAACCTTCTTTCAGGTAGTTGTAGACAGCGAAAATGTAGACAGCGAAAAGGTCTTCACTCAGCCTCCTTTTCTCTAGGATAAACACAGTGCCCTCAGCCACTGCTTGTAGCATTAGTGCTCTAAACCCTTCACCAGCTTCACTGCCTCTCTCTGGGCACACACCATCCTTCTTGTAAGTGAAGGGCCAAAAACTGAACCCAGTATTTGAGCTTTGGCCTCACCAGATCTGAGCACAGGTAGTTTGATCGCTTTCCTAGTCCTCCTGACTATGCTATTTCTGATCCAGTCCGGCATGCTGACGCCTTTGTAGCCTCCTGGGCAGCTATTTCTGATCCAGTCCCGCATGCTGATGCCTTTGTAGCCTCCTGCGCACACTGCTGGCTCATGTCCACCTGGCAGTTGATGGCCAGATCCTTTTCTGACCAGCAGCTTTCCAGACACTCTTCCCCGAGCCTGTAGCACTGCACGGGGTTGTGACGCAGGTATAGGACCTGGCTCTTGGTCTTGTTGAACCACACAAAATCAGCCTCAGCCTGTCCAGATCCCTCTGTGGAACCTCCCTACCCTCAAGTGGATCAAAAAGATCATGAATGAATGGTACAACTATTATTACTACAGGAAAATCAGTGGGAGTTTGTGTGAAGACATCATCACACAGGGACAAGGTTGGAGAGCAAAAAGGTGTTTTCCTCTGAAACACTTAAAATGAGAAGTGTTTCTGAAAATAAAGGCACTCGAGATTAGACTCACTAGGTACAATCCTTCCAAGTTAATTTGCAATGCTCTCCTGAACCAAAAAGGCTGAAGAATCTATACAGACTGAATATGTGAAGGGTGGGTGTCAGGAGGATGGAGCCAGGCTCTGCTCAGTGTCATCTCACGACAGGGCAAGGGGCAATGGGTGTGAGCTGGAACATAGGATGTTCCACATCAATATGAGAAGGAACTTCTTCATGGTGAGGGTGAAAGGGCACTGGAAGGGGCTGCCCAGGGGGGTTGTGGAGTCTCCTTCTCTGGAGACGTTTAAAACCTGCCTGGATATGTTCCTGTGTGACTTGGTCTAGGCGATCCTGCTGTGGTGGGGGCATTGGACTAGCTGATCTTTCGAGCTCCCTTCCATCCCTAATGATTCTGTGGAATCCAAATTTCTTCCCAGCGGTGGTTTTTGTGCACAGAAAAGCAGAAGATAATTCTGTGCACTAAAGATGAAATCCAAATTCCCTGTGACAGTGTGACTACAGTGGAAGATTAGAAGGAGAATCTGCGTAGAGAACTTTCCACAGCCTCTCAATCTTCTTCTGAGACCTGGGGTCACACGTTCAATCTTTGAAAATTATACTTACACCGAAAGTCAGGTGTCAGTTGTGAAGCTCGTACAAATTAACACCTGTGTGTTTCACACAGCACCATTTCTAATCTTCCTAATTGTGCTGAAAAATTCCTCAGCATCATCCACACCTAAAGCCCACCTTAGATCAGTTCTCTTTATCTTACCTATGTCACTTGTATTAGCGTCTAGCTGGGCTGTCTTTTTGAAGCTCTGCAACGTGAGAAGCGTCGCGTGCTCTGTGGTGTGCAGGAGCTTAGTCAGGCTCTGTCTCTGCTTATCCACAGGAAGAGCATCCCACACTGGCATTTTGTCTCTTTGTATAAAATTGTTCACAGTGTTAACCAGAACCTGTAAATAAAAAACACCATTTCAGACTGGAAGAGTGACTGGTTGTTTCTAAAGTAAAACCCCCCCACACACCTTCAAGGGTTGATGCACTCACACTGACGGTTGCGTTGCGGAGCGTTTCGTTGTCAGCAGCAGGGTACTGCGCGGGGTTCAGCAAAAAATGCGCTAGTGCTTCGGCGTGTGAAATCACATCTACAGGTAAAAATGGGCCCAAAGTCTTCCTGTTCATTTCTTGGAGCATCTCCAGGGGTGTTTTTAAATGACTGAGCTGAAAAACAGAAGAACCTGCCTGTTAATGAAACAAGTAAAGTCGCGTTTCCATAAGTGACAGTAAACCCGATGCGAGTGACTGATTCCTGTGAATTAACACAGAGGCTTTTAAGCTGCTTCTATATTCAAAAGGCACCATTTAAAGCAGCACGTTGCCCTGTAAAATAGTGGTGTCACACAGGTCTTGTACAAACCTAACAAGCAATTATGATTTTAAAAACCCAAGCGCTATTGTTACAAGATCTGTTGTTTATTTCTAGTACTAAAGTTCAGTCTTATTTCTGCTAATGCTCTGGAATGAACAAGAAAATGCTCTGCAAAACAGCCAGAGTAGATCTGTGACTATCAGAGTGCCCTGTAGGCTCTTTTCAGTTAAATTTCAGCTGAAGAGCTGGGAGCAGACGGGCAGTATTCCTATATTTTGTGGTTGCTTCTTTAAACGTGGATTATAAAACATGTAGTTTCCTAAAACTCCGCTGCCTGTTCCACCTTCACTGCTTCACCTTATGAACTTTAAAATGCATTTACAAAACCCAATTACTTTAAAAACTAACAGTCTAGGCAGCTTGAGATGGAGATTCAGATTGCAAGTTTCAGCCTCGTGGCTGAATAAGAAAAGAATTCTTAATTCATTATGGCATCTAATGAGATTTTATCCATTAAAAATCCCTTAACATCTGATTTTGCAAGACCTGTAGTCTCTCTGCTATGGAACAGCTTTCATGAGGCTTGCTTTGTCTTTGCAGCTGAACAGGACCAGAATATGGGCTAAAAACGAGGCTGAAATCTGACACGCCGTTACTGACACAGAGTTGGGGTATTTTGACTTGTTCTTTAAGTTTAGTTTTGCTAATTTTACTCAAAAAAATACCCCTCACTCTGAGATCCCAGCGTGGCATTTACCATGTCTTTGATATAAGTGTGGCAAGCATTTATTATGTCATGTGTTCCATTGCAAACTAACACAGAAAACATGTTAATGCTTCTCTTACACCAGGTTAAGAAAAGCTTCTAAATATCTATTTTCTGTATTTTCCTTCTGTAATGAAGCTGCTTAATACAAAATGCAAACGTACACAATTTGTTTCACATTTATCATAGAATCATTGGAAGGGACATTGAAAGATCACCTAGTCCAATCCCTCTGCATCTGTTTCAGTTAAATGTCTAGAAATACGTGAAGGGTGGGTGTCAGGAGGATGGAGCCAGGCTCTTCTCAGTGGCATCTAGTGATAGGACAAGGGGCAGTGGGTGTGAGCTGGAACAGAGGAGGTTCTATATAAGTACCAGAAGGAACTTCTTCACAGTGAGGGTGGCGGAGCACTGGAAGGGGCTGCCCAGGGGGGTTGTGGAGTCTCCTTCTCTGGAGACGTTAAAACCCGCCTGGACGTGTTCCTATGCGACTTGGTCTAGGTGGTCCTGCTCTGGCAAGTGGATTGGTCTAGATGGTCTTTCAAGGTCCCTTTCAATCCCTAATGTTCTGTGATTCTGTGCAGTGGGGACCTAAGCTGTCATGGGGATCTTCTCCAAAAATTGGGTTTTCTAGGTAGCAAGAGCAAATCCTATAGACACCAACCATTATGCAGGATCACAGAATCACAGAACATTAGGGATTGGAAGGGACTTCAAGAGAGCATCCAGTCCAATCCCCCCACCACAGCAGGATCACCTAGGTCAAATCACATAGGAACATGGCCAGGTGGGTTTTAAATTTCTCCGGAGAAGACGACTCCACCACCCCCTGGGCAGCCCCTTCCAGTGCTGCATCATACTCACCGTGAAGAAGGTCCTTTTCATATTGATGTGGAATCTCCTCTCTTCCAGCTCACACCCACTGTCCCTTGTCCTGTCATTGGGTGACACTGAGCAGAGCCTGACTCCATCTTCCTGACACCCACCCTTCACATATTTATAGACATTCATGAGGTCATCCCTCAGACTCCTTTTTGTTCTTCTATGTAGCAAGAGCTAATCCTATAGATCCTAACCACTATGCAGGCTCTCAGTACCAGACCCAGGACCCAGTCAGAGGAGCAAGGGTGGGCTGGGGTTGCACCATTGCACCAGCACAGGCTTGGGGCTGCGGTGCAGTTGGTGTACCATTCACCCTAAGCATGATCCAACAGAGTCCACCCCATGTGGCCCCAGTTTTTCTCCTTTCTGTCACATCACAGTTTCTCCTGGCCACATTCATTGGTGCTTGCTGGTCCAGCCACCGCTTTGCTGGGTGCTGCTGCAAGGCCACGACAGATCTAGCTTCAAAAACGTTTTCCCATTAAAAGCCCTGGAGGAACACCTCATAAATCATTTTACTCCCTCCGAGAAAGAAAAACCCAACCCATCAACCCACAAACCAACCCAAACGAAACAACAAACCACAAGGAAGTTGAGAGAAATAAACCCCTAATTCGAATTTCTTGCTTTGAAAGCGCTTTACATATATCACCACCAACCAGCATGTAAATCCGAGTCAGCCACTGGACTAGTCTTTTAAAGAAGTTGAAAAATGGCCCCGGGTCCTCAAAGGACACACCTGTTATCTGAAACAGTTTTTAACCAGCTTGTTAAGCAGCTTTGACAGATCAAAGAGCCCGGACAATGGGCACAAACTTTAACAATAGTTTAGCCTTGAGCAAAAGCTTCTGTCAAAGCCAGGCTTGTGCCAGGAGTATTATGGCCTGCAATTGAAAATAAATTTTACTTGAATAAGTACCTCAGCCCGATCAGAGGCGCTGCCGCCGGGGAGACAAAAGCAGTTGGGGATAAGTTATTGACTCCACTGACAGCATGAATGAAGTTCATTATGCCAACCCACTCTTGGTAAATGCGTCAGGTTTTAAACTGAATTAGGTGGCAGGTGCATGGACCATTTTCCTGCCCCCCTTGAGACAGCAGCGAGCCAGCCATCACCTGATTCTACAGACAAATGTTTAGATTTGGTTTTCCTATCGCACGGCGCAAGCGATGGAGTAACCAAATCGTAAATAAGGCTTCGTGTTAGCCCTTTCCATAGCCCTCTCTCTCTCTCCACCCCCCATCACTGGCAGGCAGTGCTCCTGCACACTGCATGCTGGAGGTGGACTTGCCTCTTCCACAGCACCCACCGCAGCCCCTTTTCTTGTCCTTCCTGCCTGACATGGGGTTGTATAGGATTTGGGCTTCTGCAGGTCACCCATGGGATCCAGCGCTGAGCCAGAGGGAAACCTGAACCTTTCTGTCTCTATCTGCGTCCCACCACACACTTGTGACACGTTATGATGGGATACTGGTGGGCGTAATACCTGGAGTGTAGCAAAGCATTCGGTGCCTCTTTCCCAACCTTCTTCTAGAGAAACTGGAGGCTCAGGGATTGGAACAGGCTGGGGATGGTGACTGAAAGCATCTGAACATGAGCCAGCAGTGTGCCCAGTGTGCCCAGAAGGTCAACAGCATCAGAAATAGTGTGGTCAGCAGGGCTAGATGGTCTACAAAGCTAGCGAAGGCCCTGGAGGACAGGTCTGATGAGGACCACCTGAGAGAACTGGGGTTGTTTAGTCTGGAGAAATAGGAGGATGAGGGGAGACCTTATTGCTCTTTGCAACTACCTGAGAGGAGGCTGTAGAGAGGTGAGTGTTGGTCTCTTCTCTCAAGTCACTAGTGGTAGGACAAGAAGCAATGGCCTCCAGTTGTGCCAGGGGAGGTTTAGACTGGATATCAGGCAAACTTTCTTCCCTGACAGAAAGGAACAGGCTGCCCAGGGAGGGGATGGAGTTGCTGTCCTTGGAGGGGTTCAAAAAACTAGTAGACGTGGCACTAGGGAACAGGTTTTAGAGGGCAAGGTGGGGTTGGGTTGATGGTTAGACTGGATCAACTTGCAGTTGTCTTCCAACCCTGATGATTCTATGACTCTGTGATAAAATGGTTAAGTCCATACATCCCGTATTCACCTCCAGAAAGGCTTTCCATGGGAAAACAGTGTTTAATCTCTTTTAGCCTGCTCTTGCAAACCTCTGATGATGAACATCATGGCAACTGCACAGAGCTGCAGGCTGGATTGGAATGAAGTGGTGTGAAACATGTCCATACAGACATGTGTGTGGGCACACACCAAAGCACCTACAGAATCACCAGCTGCTCTACACACCTACCAGCACCTACACATTTTGCTAGAATTCCAAGAAATGAGATGATCACCTGCCACGGTGGTTTGATCGTCCTCTGCTTGCAGATTAAGCTGCACTTTTAAGGCACATCTTTTATTTATTTTTCATCTGCATGTCTTGCTTGAAAACATTGGGGTTTATAGTCTGCCAGGGCCTACAAGGATGATGCAAGATCAGCTGAACTTCAGATACGTTGGATGCCAGCTCTCATTACTTAATCATGAGAAGCAGAACTATTAAGGCTCAAAAATGAAACCCTTGTTGTCTGACCAGGGAAGGAAGAGCTGGCACATGCCTTTGGCTGCCTGCCTTATTTTCCTTAATGAGCAAGTGAGATTCTCTCACCCTGTGAGGGAGCTGAGCATCCCTTCTCCTCAAACTTCCACTTGCAGTGATTACAAAGGGGAAGGAGGGAGGGAGCCTTTTGCTTTTGGACAGTGTTTTAGATACTCTTGGGTACTTACTTGCACTTCATTCACTTAAATGAGCCAAGTTCTTCAAGAATGCCTTTGTTAGCCTGGATATGCCTTTTTTCCCCTCCCCACATACTGAAGACAAAAGCTTTGTGGTTGCCTGCTGAGGAGCCTCAGACCCAGCAACCATGGTCTGAACTTTAATAACAAAACATTTATCCCCTTTCTCCAAGGATTCCAAAGGGCTGAGCGAACACTAGCTAGTCCTTAGGACACTATACTCAGTGAAAATGTTATTGCTGCTCCTCAACACTGAGGTTGAGACTTACCCAATGTCATGAGTCAGTCAGTGTCAGATCACCCTCCAGCATGTGCTTTGATCATCTCACAGAATCAGAGAACATTAGGGATTGGAAGGGACCTCGAAAGATCCTGTGTGACTTGGTCTAGGTGATCCTGCTGTGGCAGGGCGATTGGGCAAGATGATCTTTCAAGGTCACTGATGATTCTATGATCATCCAGTCCAATGCTCCTGCCACAGCAGGATCACCTAGACCAAGTCACACAGGAACACATCCAGGTGGGTTTTAAAAGTCTCCAGAGAAGGAGACTCCACAACCCCCCTGGGCAGCCCCTTCC
>JAOXOE010084168.1:0-27035 GCA_028565055.1 Phoeniculus purpureus
AGCCCTTCCCTCTGCTTCTGTCACTAATGACCTGTGAGAAGAGCCCAGCACCAGCATCTCTGCAGTGTCCTTTCAGACACTCTCCATCTCTCCTCATCAGATTGATTCTCCAGGCCTTTCCCCAGCTCCGTTGGCCTCCTCTGTACTTGCTCCAGCCCCTCAATGTCTCCCTTGTCGTGAGGGGCCCAACACTGGACCCAGGCCTCAAGGTGCAGCCTCCCCAGTGCTGAGTGCGGGGGGACAATCAGCTGTTGCAGGATCCCACCCTGATTGCCACATCTAGGGCAGATCAGAGGAGAAGCAACGGGTGCAAAGTGCTGTGAGGCAGGTTGGGGTGAACTACTAAGCAAAGCTTTCTGTCAGAAAGGAGAGCAGAGGGAGCTTTCCATCAGAGAGGAGGCTGCCTGAGAGAGAGAGAGCACCTGCTGCAGTTGTTGTTCAAGGTCGTTACAAACAGCTTAGACAAAACCCCACCAGGTAGGACCCAGGTAATTCTATTCCCACCTTAACGGGTGCTCAGTGTCTCACGGAGATCCCTTCCAGCACCTGGGAATTTAATAGGATCCTTCTCCCGGCACCATGAATTGCACCTAATAGCAGGGCCGGGCGGAGATGCACCGTCTATCCGGCAGGAAAATGTGCTGTGTGCTTTGTCCTCGCTAATAAGATTCACCCCGACGCTCCAGAAGGTGCCTCTGGGAGCAGCAATTCACGTGGCCGCTTCCCTCACGCTGCTGGCCCATGGCTTTGGGTCAGTGTGATCTTGGAGCCAGCAGCCACGCTGGGTGGCTGCCCGCTCCCTGTGGTGACGGTGCAGAGGAGGGTCTTGAAGTCACCCTTGCAAAGCCCATTTGCAGTCACGCTTGAGCGTCAGCGCTCGTGGTTGTTGTGTGTCTGGAGCTGGGCAAGTCCCACTGGCCACCACAGGACACTCCTAACACAAGCCCTTTCTTCTGCTTCTTCAGTCTCCTGCCTCAGAGCCCCACCTTGATGCTGATGCTGAGGAGGAGGAGTTGAAGAGGAAGCTGGAAGAGTTAGCCAGCAACATCAGCGACAAAGAAGCCTCTTCTGAAGAAGAGGAGGGTGAAGAAAAGAGAGTAAAGAAGCCAGAGATGAGTTCCTCCAGTGAAGACATGGCCAGAGAGGCTCGACAGGTAAGTGGAGTCCTCCCACTCGCACAGTTCTGGGCTCCACATGCGGTTCCTTCTGCTCTCAGTGGTTTGTGGCTGTGGTAATGCGACTCTTGTTCTGTCCAGCCCCTGCACTTCAGTGCCCCCCAGCGCCTGACTTAGCTGCTCTCTCAATGGGCAGAGAAGTCCTGTGGTGTTGGATCTGGACCTTTCTCCTTGTAGGATCATCCAAGAGTCGAAAGGAAAGTCTCTTGGAGTCTCGCAGGCTGCTCTCTGCTATGGAGAGGTACACAACCCCCACATCTACATAGAAGAGTTGTCTCAGGGTCTGGCACTGCACCAGCTGTGTGCTGCACCCTTACTGGAAGCTTCTTTCTTCCAAAGAGTGCTTTGACCGAACCCCGTGAATAAAGCAGGGAGGACACCCCACAGCCATTTGCTGTCAGCGGGGTAACACAGGAGTCATGTGGTTGGAAGGGACCTCTGGAAATCATCTGGCTTGGAAGGGACCTCCAAAGGGCATCCAGCCTCCCTGCCGTGAGCAGGGACATCCTCAACTGGATCAGGTTGCCAAGAGCCTTGTCCAGCCTCCCCTTGAATATCTCCATGGATGGGGCCTCAGCTACCTCCCTGGGCAACCTGTGCCAGTGCTCAACCCCGCTCCTGCTACAGATAGAGTAGGGTTGATGGTTGCACTCGATGATCCCAGGGGGTCTTTTCCAACCTGAATGATTCTATGAACTTCCCTTATACCAGGACCAGGCTTGGATTTTGCATGATTCCAGGTCTGTTTGTGCACGAGACTCCTCTCCAGTTAGGAGGAAACCTTCTAACTGGGGAACACTGCGATGGAAAGAGATGATCCTGATGGAAAATGTGGAGGCAAAGAACCTCCATAACCATAAAGTGATGGCAGTGTCCCCGAGTGAGCTGCTCCTCCGCAGCTGTAAGCACAACCGCTGGCCACCAGAGCATCCGCCCGCCCCCATCTCCTTGGTTTCCAGGGAATTATCAGCGGAGAGCGAGTTTATGAGATTCTTCGATGTGTGTTCTCGTGCGCTCGGCGCTTTATCAAGCGTTTACGAGCCTTGATTGCCATCAGCCCACCTTGGGGTGGGAAGAGAGGACGTTAGCCCTAGTTCTGTGACAACACAACGCGTTTATGGGCTTGCGGGGTTTTGATCTCTTTTTACCACCAGTGCAAAGCAATACGGCTGCCGTTAGGGCCTCCCTGGGTGGTCTGCAGGTGGCCAGGAGCTGTGGCTGCCAGGCAGCTCTGGTGGCACTGCTCGTGGC
The DNA here is from genome assembly GCA_028565055.1 of Phoeniculus purpureus. Classification (NCBI taxonomy): domain Eukaryota; kingdom Metazoa; phylum Chordata; class Aves; order Bucerotiformes; family Phoeniculidae; genus Phoeniculus; species Phoeniculus purpureus. The sequence goes on from JAOXOE010084168.1 coordinate 2,427, forward strand.
AAGCAGGGCCTCCCTCAATAGCCCCTTTCCCCAGCCTTTTGAGGTGACTTCTTTTGTCCCAGCCGTCCCGTGGAAAGCACGGGCTGAGATCAAAGCTCTGCTTTCACCGCGCGTCCGTCGCCGGCGTGGAGAGCCCTTCAGGAGCAGCATGAGCCCTTTAATGACCCCTTCTCCGCTTCCTGAAGGTCTGCTGGTGGCCCGTTCACCGCGATCCAGTAACGTCCTTGTTTTTCTCCCCTACCCATCCGGGCGCTCACAGAGGTCGTCGGCTCAGGCTTTGAGCGAGATCACGGCCAAAGTGCTGAGAGCCATAAACGCCACGGAGAGAGCGGTGTGCGAGTCGCTGCACGGAGAGGGACAGTGCGACGGGGGCTGCGTCCTCCTGGCAGGGCAGGCTCCTGGCCTGGGGGACAGCAAAGAGGTGGCCGAATCGTACCGCGAGCTCGAGGAAAACGTAAGGGTCACGAGAGCTTCCTGCAAGCAGGGAGGGTGGGAGTAACGATGGAGGCGATTGACCCGCCTGGCCGTGTTCCTGTGCAACTTGGTCTAGGGGATCCTGCTGTGGCAGGGGGATGGGACTGGGTGATCTTCGGAGGTCCCTTCCAATCCCTCGTGTTCTGTGATTGTCCCCCTGTACTCAGCACTGGGGAGGCTGCACCTTGAGTGCTGGGTCCAGTTTTGGGCACCTCAGTACGAGGGACACATCAAGGGGCTGGAGCGAGTGCAGAGGAGAACAACAAAGCTGGGGAAGGGCCTGGAGAATCGATCTGATGAGATATGGAGAGAGTTGGGTCTGCTTAGTTTGAGGAAGGCGAGGCTGAGGGGAGACCTCATCACTTTCTACGGCTCTCTGAAAAGACCCTGTAGAGATGTTGGTGCTGGGCTCTTCTCACAGGTCATTAGTGACAGAAGCAGAGGGAAGGGCTTCAAACTCCAACAGGGGAGGGTCAGACTGGCCATCAGGAAGAAATTCTTCCTGGAAAAGTGGTCAGGGACTGGGGTGGGCTGCCCATGGTGGTGGTTGAGTCCCCATCCCTGGATGAGTTTACAAGTAGCTTAGATGAGATGTGGTGTTGGGGGGCGTGGTTTAGGGGTGACCTTGTAGAGTGGGGTTGGTGGTTGGACTCTATGATCCCAGGGGTCTTTTTCCAACTGGAATCATTCTGTAATTCTATGAACCCACCAAAATATCTACTCAGTGGATAGATCAGTGTTGAAATGATCATAGAATTGTGTAATCATTAGGGATTGGAACGGACCTCAAAAGATGACCCAGTCCCATCCCCCTGCCACAGCAGGATCCCCCAGATCCAGTCATTAGGGATTGGAAGGGACCTCAAAAGATCATCCAGTCCAATCCCCCGGCAAAGCAGGATCCCCTAGATCCAGCTGCACAGAAACATGTCCAGGCAGGTATGGAAGGAGTTTGCTCAGCTCAGGCAGCCCTGTGCTGCTTTTGTCCCACGTCTCTGCGATCCCTCCTCAGCACCATGTTCCATCGAGGCTTTACCGGGGAGGACAGCGTGACCTCGCTACGGCTGCCTCATGCCTGGGGCTGATGGGCTTGTGCAGGCGGGGAGCTGACATCTCGAGCTAATCCCTGCTAGGTTGGAGTGACACTGTGAAGCACCAACAATTCATTTATGGGTTTTTAGCACCTTGTAAACCCAGACAAATCAATTCCCTGCGGGAAATGTATTGCATCCACAGTGCCATTACCCAGCCTCAGCAAAACCCTTCAGAGATGGGGTGAAGAGCCGGCTTTGCCTGGTTCTGCTGCCACGAACCCCTTGTAGTGGGGAGGAGGGTTTTCTAGCACACTGTGTGGCCCGGTTCTCACCAAGGAGAGCTTCTACCTAAAAGCAAGGAGCTATTCCTGTGCGACTTGGTCTGGGGGATCCTGTTCTGGCAGGGGGATTGGACTGGATGATCTTTCGAGGTCCCTTCCAATCCCTGATGTTCTGGGATTCTATGACGGGAGCAGAACTCTCAGGATCTGGATCTGCTCAGATGCTCGGGATCTGCCTCACTGTTCCCTGGCTGCCTTCTGGCCAAAAGCAGTTTGCATGAAGGCTTTGAGGTCCTCCCTCTGCCAGGAGAGAAGCTAGGGCTGGGAAGGCTGTGAACTTAGTGCTGCTGCTGCCAGTGGCAGGTCAGGGGTGAGGTGGTGGGTCTAGGTTGTCTCCGGGAAGTGTGTGCAGACCTGCTGCTCCTCCTGGGGCCCAGTGAAGTTGCTACTGGCTCTGCTCTCAGTGGGTCCGTCAGCAAATGGATGATGTTGCTGTGACTCATGGGTCCAGCCACTCATGTTTTGAACCTGTCATGGCCTCACACTGGGATGGATGGGACTGGTGGGATGTGGGGTGTCCTCCTGTGATTTGGGTGGATGTTCCATCCTTCAGCACCTGCAGGTGACTCCTGCCAGGCAGCTTCATGCAATACCCAGCCCAAGAGAAGCGGAGAGGGCCAGAGGAGCGGGGAGTTGCAGTAGCACACCCCTGAGATTTTGGGGATCAGTCAGGCAAAGTCTGCCTCGCTCTCAGTCGGCTGCTGCAGCAGCCTGCACTCGTCTGGGGGTACCTTCCTCCCCTCTGAGGTGCTGGTGCTCGGTCAGGCACCAAGTTTTGGTCCTCCCTGGGTTCCCGCTGAGCCTCTTTCCACACCACCTGTGGGAATCGCTCTGGAAAGCCTGGGGAAGGGAGAAAATGGGGCGACAAGCCCTGACGGAGCTGACTGGTGCTGCGAGGGAGGAAGGCAGTTGTTCCAGCGGCAGGAGCTGTTGTGTTTGGGGCTGGGGTTGTACCAGGAGAGGAGGACTCCAGGGGAGGTTAATTGTGGCATGTGGTTTGTTTTCTTGTGTCTCAGGTGTACCTGACTGCTGGGAAGACCTACCGGCTGGAGAAGACCCTGAAGGAGCTTGAGGAAGGGGCTCAGCAGAGCGGCACCACCGACTCGGAGCTGTCGGAGCTGGAGGACAAAGTGGCCTCGGCCGCTGCTCAGGTGCAGCACGCAGAGAGCGAGGTGAGGGCTCAGCTCGGAGCACAGCTTTGCTTGGGCAGCGACAGCAAGTGGAGCTGGGATAGATCCCCTGGTCACTGTTTGTATGGGGTTTGCTCTTTCACCCTCTCCAGATATCGGACATTGAATCTCGAATTGCAGCTTTGTCAGCTGCGGGGCTGACAGTGAAGTCAGTGGAAAAGACGAGGAAGAAGTCAAGTGGGCAGATGAACATCGAGGTGGGTACGAGAGGGCCAAGCCCCATGTTCTGTATGTGATTCCCTGAGTTGCTGCAGCAGGCCCTGGGTGCTCTGGAGGAGCTACCCCTGTAGAGAAACATCTGCTGTTCTTGTGCCCGCAGGCTGCCTGCTTCCTGTCTCCTGGTCCCACCAGCAGCAGTCCCAGGGAGTCTTCAGATGATGTGAAAGTGAGTACGTGTTTAATCTGAGATGCTTCCAAAGCGGTGGCCTCAGAGGGGACCTCTGTCCTCCCATGCCCTTCCCCACAGCAGGCTGCTCCCCTCTCTTGCAGGCGATGCCTGGGCTGCAGCTGTTCAGGAAGAAGTTCAGCAGTCCCCTCGAAATCACCGGTAAGGACCGTGGTGGCCGGTGGGGACCAGCGGATGGGCTGGGCTCTGGGGGATGCCATGCTCAGTTCTCTCTCGCTCTGCATCCGTCTGTGTTTCCCCATTCGCTGTGCTCATGGCCACAGCCACGGGGTTGAAACCAATGGTGGGTGACTTGCAAGCAAGAAGGCAACTGGCAGGGTGTGGGTAAGTACTGGGAGAGCAAGAACCAGGACTTTCCCTGCAGCCTGGGCTCCAGCCACCCCAGAGGTTAGGGAGGCGTCCGTGTCACTTCATTTGGAGCATCCCAATGGCTGTTAGACTCCAGAGCCTCACCTGAGCCCTTCATCTTCTTCCTCAGTTGGTTGTTGTGGGGAAGGTGTCCTTGGCTCTGTTGCCTACCTGCCTCAGCTACTGGTCTCTGGTGGGTGGCAAGAGGTCCTCCACAGCTCTGTCTCGGAGGCTTTGGTGGCGAGCGCTCCTCACGGGCTGGGCTTCTGCAGTACTGTGGAGGGTTCCAGAGCTGAGGTCTTGGCAGCTGGCCACTGGCAGGCTGACCCGGCCCACGCTGTGCTCTGGAAATGCAAGTGACAGCAGCTTTTGCCTATCTGTTGTCAGACGGCTTCCAGCCACCCTCCTGGAGAGGGAAGTGCCATGATCACTAGATCGTTTAGGTTGGAAAAGATCTGCAAGGTCATCCAGTCCAGCCATTAACCCAGCTGTCCCAAGGCCACTGCTAAACCCTGTCCCTAAGCTCCACAAACTGCAGCCAGCAGGGGATACTGAAACCCGAGGGACACAGTGGGCGACTGAAAACTCTAGTGAGGTTGGTCAGGACCTGGTTCCCATCTTTCTTCCTTCCCTACAGGTCTTGATGACTCCTTTGACCGCAACTCCATGTACCGCGGCTCCCTCACGCAGAGAAACCCCAACGGGAAGAATAGGAGAGTGGAGAGGCTCTTTGCGGTATGAACCAGCCCCTCAGAGTCCCCATCACCCCTCAGTGTTCTGCTGGAGCCCCCAGCTATTGGCTTGGGTCCCACCTTGATGGTCAGAGAAGGGCATCACCCCCCTGAGGTGTGGGGTGTCGTAAGCCCCGGGATGTCGGGGACTGAAGAGGTACATCTTGGGATTTCAGCTGCCTGTGTGGTCCTTGCTGTGTGCCACGTCAGCTGGGGTGGGCAATAAGTGCTTTGGCCTCACTGCCTGGGCTGGCTTGGGGTGACGCGGGCATGGCGCTGCGCTGAGCTTGGCCTCTCCGATGCCTTGCAGAAGCCTGTGATGACTCAGTTGTCCTGAGGAGAGGGGGACCCTCCTGCCGCTGCATTTCACCGATGAGTCAAGACCTCAGCGCCAAGTCTCGCCGCCTTGCCCCCGACGCTTGCTCTTCCTTCTCCCGTGCCTGTTTCTCCCTAAATCCCCAGACAGGAGGGAAGGCTGAGGCTGTGGGCAGGAGGCCTTGCCAGGGGGAGGAACGAGGCACTGGGGTGCAGAAACATGGCCAAGGGCTTTCAGGCAGGAGACCTTAGCTGTGGGCAGCTTATTGGCACCAGCTCAGCTAAGGGGACCAGAGGAGTGCAGAGCAGGAGCACCCTCCTCCTCAGGAGCTGGAGATCATCATGGCTTTCCAGTGTGGGGGCCAGAGCTCTCGGTGCCTGTCCCTGCTCTGTCCCAGGGTGGTGCTAAGCAGGGACAGGAGCTGACAGCAGGTGCAGGATGCCCTTGGGGTACACCAGGTAGAACATGTCCCCAGGCCTCCTAGGCTGGGATTTGCATCCCAGTTCCCTGTGATGTCCGTTGGAGCATCATTTCTCTTCCCCTGGGCAGCAGAGCAGGGTGGAAGCAGTGCTGGCTCCCTCCCAGTGAGCACTTGGCTGAGGGATCTGTGCTCAGAGCTGTGCAAAGACCCACTGAGGCAGCTGTGACCATCTGGGGATGAGACAAGGCACTGGGATGGGGGAAGAGGGTTCCTTTCTCTTCTGGGTCACTTGGGAGGAGATTCATGTTAAAACATTTGGGTTCCTACCTGCTAGTCCTTGTACTTTCTAGCCCCCCACCTCCCTCCTTCTGCAGTGGACAGAGCAGGACTGTCAGGTCCATACTGACAGTTTGGCTCAATGACCACCTGGGCTGGACCTTTTGGGACTGTTCTGTTCATTGGAACCAAACCCACGTCAATTAGCAGCGATGGCGTCAATCTCTGCACCAGTAACACATGTGGTTGACTTTGGTAGCTGGAGGAACTTCCCAGAAGTTGCTGGTTGGGGCCTCCCAGCTGGAAACAAAATCAGTGTCTTGTTTTGAAGCTAAATCCTTCTGGCCTGGAGCTCTAAAGGGTGAGCACAAAACAGTGCTGTGGTGGAACTTCTCTGGGACACCATTGCCCTGCTGCTCTGCCAGCCTTGGTGCTGGGGTGGCAGCTGCATGGCAGAAAGAAGCTCCACTAAGACCTGGGTGATGCTCTGGGCTTGCACCTACCCTTCTGGCATCAGAGTTCAACCTTCACCCCAACTGCTTTCTCTTGCTGCACCTGACTTCAGCTGCACGTCCTTCCACGCCACCACTTGGGTGCTTGGCCCTGCGAAGAAGACCTTGGGGTAAGGCTCAAGCAGCTCAGCTGAAGGCATCGTGCGGGCTGTAGCCACCCACGTTGTTGTGTGCCGGCCTCCTGCCTGTGTAGAGGTTCTAGGTGTGTGTTGAACCAGGCAATAAAGCAAATCGTGTGTCCAGGACCCGCTTCACAGCACCTGTTCTTTGAGCTCATTCACATGAAGGCGCCTTCCTTTTCCCATCTTCTGCTGGCACCAGCTGGTGCTTCTCCTGCTGCAGAACTGGGCAGGCAAGCAGCACCCAAGCAGAATGGACGGGGGAGATGCTGCTGCCCAGGGTGGCCAACACAGCCTGTGGGATGCCTGGCACAGAGCTGTGGCTGCAATGGGGTGATGCAGTGGTACCCAAGGATGCAAAGGGGTCGGGGGGAGGGCAGGAAAGGGGATGGATGACCCTGAAACGAGCTGCTCCAATTTGTGTGGCAAGATGGGATCAAAGCACAACAAACCCCACAACCCCAAGGGGTTGCCTCATGTCTATTGAATAACATGCGGCAACATCCCAGGAGTGGAGAGAGCTCTGCTGAGCGCAGGGCCTGGGTTCCCTTGGCCTGTGGTGGGGCAAGGGGGTTGTTTCTTCTTTCTCCATCCCTTTTGCTGCCTTCGCTGCTCCCCCTTGCAGTGGTCCCCGTGTGTCCCGATGCTGCTCCAGTGATCCTTCCCCAGCACTGGCCGTGCTCAGACACTGGAGCTGGCTGGGACATTGGGAAGATTTGTGCCAGGGCAAAGCCAGCCCCTTGTAGGGGTGGCAGACAGAGACCTTCACCCTGCCCACACCCCACCAGGATCAGTGTCTTCACTGTCTTGGTGACCCTGCTGTGGCAGGGGAATTGGACTAGATGATCTCTCAAGGTCCCTTCCAATCCCTAATGATTCTATGATCCTGTGATCCTGCCAGCACAGAGATGCCCCTGTTTCAGGATGTCTCTAATCCCAGTAACCCCAGTATACCCGGAGGGGGGGGACCTGTGTTTGGACAGGGACTGAGCTGGCTCCTTCAGCAGAACCAGCATCACTGGAAATCATTACCAGGAGGTGTGAAGCCCTCCACTGCACTCATACTAGCAAGTTATCTTCCCCTCTTCTCTCAAATCCTGGTTTCCTTAAGGCTGATTCATTTTGTGGGGTGGGGGGTGAAGGAGAAGGGGTGGTGGCACCCAGCATCACTCCTACAGCAGAACCTCAGTGCTCAGGGCAGCATCACCCACCACCAACCCCGCAGCAGGTGCTTGGTAAGGGGCTCCTCATGAGGGAGGTGATGGGGCAGAAACCTTCCCCTCACCTGAAACAATCCTGGGTCGGGGACAGGGATTGGTGTGTTCCTGAGCCATCCACCTCGACTCACAGGAGATAAAATACTGGTCCCTTCTGACTCATGAAAATCCCTGAGCTGATTTGATGAGAGGGGCTGGCGGGGAGGGGAGATGCCCCAGTTCATCCCCTGCCGGGGATCGCTGCTGACATCAGCATCGAACCGGCCATAAAAACAGAGACTGGAGGGGACTCTAGCTCAGAGAGGAGCCGCTGGGCTCAGCGGGACGGTAGCCAGGCTCCTCGCCTCGGTGAGTACGGCCCTGAAAGGGCAACGCTGCTTCTCACTGCTTCTGGTGATGCTTCTGCTGCTGGAATGTCCCCAGTGCTGCTTTGCCTCTCTGCTCGTGTCTTTGCGTCTTTTCCAGAAGGGGGCTATGAAAAGTCAAACCTGAGCTCTCCTGAGCCCAGGCGGGGTCCTGCCTGGCTCACGGGGCACAAGTCTCTGGGGATAAAGCTCCTGCTGCCTCCCTGCCGTGAACTCATCTCCCCCTCGCTCTGCTCCCTTCAAGCCTCTAGGGTCACCTCGAGCAGGTCCTGGGTTGCTCCAGGGGTGGGTGCTGAGCAGGACAGAGGTGGCTGCGGTCTGTCTGTCCGTCCAGCAGCAACACTCGCTCGTTCCTCGGCTCTTGGTGCTGGCCTCAAGGGCTACGGGGTCCCACCGGGGTCCTGGAGAGAAAGAGGGATGCCAAGCCTGGCCTAAGACCCTGGGCTAGGATCACACTCGACTTTAACGAGTGTGAGGTTTGTGAAGCTGATGTCTGATGGGGCTGCTTCCCGCAGAGCTTCCAGCCCCAGCAAAGCCTCTGGATTTTGATGGAGCTGCCCCAAGCCCTTTGCTGTGACGGGGATGCAGCCCCGTGGCAGCAGCTCTGTGGTTGCCCCATCCTCTCCATCGCAGCCTCCCCCTGTGGGAATGGAGAGGATGGGGCAACTACCTCATCCTGTCAGCAATCACCTCAAACAGGGTGTCTCTGCACCAGCCAAATCACTTCCTTCCCACAGCCACATCAGAAGCCTCTGTCGTCGCTGTGGTGGTGCCAGCGGGAGGTATCAGGGACCAGTAGGTTTTGGGGACCGGGCACTGTGGCCAGAAGGTGCCAGGGATGAAGCTGGGGACTGCCTGCCTGCTGTGCCTGCTGCTCGCCTGCCTGACCCTGCCTGTCGCCCACGGCCACGTCCGCCAGCGCTCCATGGAAATCAGGAGTAAGGACAGCAGGAGTAAGGGTCTCCCCCTGCCCAACCCTCTGCACCCCTAGACTTGGCTGCACATTTTGCATGAGGGGAGAGGGGGTGGTCTGTGCAGCAGCAAAGGTTTATGCTGAAACAGCCTCTGTGACAGCTTCCATCTCCCTCAACCCTCTCTCCTGCCACCCCAGTGTCAGTCACTCTCCACCCATGGGCGTGATGCCCTGTTGTCCCCTCTGGGAGCCCCTCACAGCACCCCCTGACAGCTCCTCATCTTTTTCCTTGCAGACCCGGACATTGACCCCTCCTGGTACACGGGGCGCGGGATCAGGCCTGTGGGACGTTTCGGGCGGCGGAGAGCCCTGGGTGAGGGCACCCACCCTGGCAGGGCTGCCTGTGCCTCACCCCGGCACCCACACCCCCAGCCCCCTGGGGAGCAGCGCAGCTCCTGAGCTGAACCCACAATAAAAACCCTTTCCCCTCTCATCCCTGTGTCCCAGACTCTCTGCTCCGGAGTGCAGGGTGGGGGGGATGCGGGGAGGTGCAGGGTGGAGGGTCTGACCCCAAAAATGTGTATTTACACCCTCAAACCCCAAAAAACCAGGCCCAGAGGGGGCCCTGCTGCACACTTGCACCCATGAGTGTTCCAACCATCCTCATTTCCATGGTGTCTGGATCAGAAACAGCTGCTCCACGTCCATGGGGCACGTCAGAAATGCTCTGGGAGCGTGCAGGGTCCTGCCTGTTGTGCCACGTGGCCTCAGGCATCCCCCAGTGTCCCCAAGCAGGACTAGTTTATCCCCTGTCCAGTCTAGGGATCAGAAAGGGTGACCCTCAGCATCCCAGTCTGTCTCTGCTGGCCCAGCAGTGAGGGTCTGGGGCTGTTTGGGGAGGGAAGGGTTAATCTTGGAAGGGAAGGAGAGTGGGGCCAGGTGGGGAGGATGAGTAGAAATTAGCATCCAGTGTCCTCCAGCTGCCTTAAGCAGGGGCAAGAGGAGGAAGCAACCCTGTCTTCTCGGTGAGGATGAGCTCCTGTCCTGCTCCGGGATGGCACAGCCTGGGGAAGCATCGCAGGTGGGTGTCCCCGGGCTGCTGGGGGTGCTCCTCGGGAAAGAGCTGACTGGGACAACCCGGCTCAAGGATGCTCTGGTTCCCTTCTCTCCATAGGGAACATCTTCAGGGGTGTCTGCTGCCTTGTGGTGGAGCCAAGCCCCATGGGTTGGGATGGGGCTGACAGGGTGAGGTGAGCACTGACTCCGGTCCAGGTTACTTACAGGCTTCCTATGGTCCCCACATCCAGGTGGGGAAGAAAAAATTAACCCCTTTAGGGCAATGTTCTCTTTATTTGTAGCCTTGGGGTAAAGTCTGGAAGGCTTTGAAGCTTTATGAAAGGGTCCCTTTGTAACCAGGAGGAGAAGCTTCACTTCCAGTTTGCACTGCTGCAACAAGCCGTTCTCTGTCATTTTCATACTGGTCTTGCCTGCCCGAGCCAATGTTCTGTCTTGGATGCCTTTGTTAGGGGCTTTTATAAAGGGAGAGGGATGCCCCCCGCCCCAGCCAAGTGCTGGTGTCAATGCCTCTGAGTCCTTTGGACTACCAAAGGCTGGAGCCTCTGCCTCCTAGAATGGTTCTTCCAGGTCCTGCTGAGCCAGACCCCACTAGAGGGCACAGCTCTTCTATGATTTAACACCACAGCGCGGTCTGCTCCCCAGTCTCACTTGTGGACTGGGCAACCAAGTAGACATCGGTCAGAGAGGAAGGGACTGAGCACTGCTGCCAGAGCTGCATCTCACTGTTAATTTGATTGCTAACTAACTAGCTGCTAACTCTCGTTGATTCGATAAGAGCTGGGGTTCTTCTGTTGTCCTGTGCCATGGTCTGGTGGGTTTAGAGTTCTTAGATGTGCTGAAAGCTCAGACTGGCCACAGGTCTCTGCTGACCCCTGCAGCCTCCTTCTCTGGACGTGCTTAAAACCCGCCTGGATAGTTTCCTGTGTGACTTGGTCTAGGTGATCCTGCTGTGGCAGGGGGATTGGACTGAATGATCCTCGGCAGTCCCTTCCAATCCCTAATGTTCAGTGGTTCTGTGCAGCCTCTGCTGCTGCAGACTGCTCTGTATGTAGGGTCTGATGGGCTCTCTCAGTATTACCAGGCTCTCTGAGAGTATCGCCCATCATACTAGTGCTGCTGCAAAGCCACTGCTGTGTCTATTGTGAGCTCTGGTTAGCTGGAGAGAAGTGAGGTTACAGTCAGATTTAGGCAGCTGGCGATGGATGTGCAAGCCCAGAATTAACAGTCACAGAGATGTGGCTTTTGTCATGACCTTGCCTCAGTGATTTGGGCTCCCAGAGCAGCTGTAGGACAGACAACATGTCTTTCCGCACCACCAGCGTCAGGGGATGTGGTCGTCTGTGTCAAGTATATATAGCGCGCCACGATCTGGGGCTGTAACCAGTCTGGTGGAGCTGCTGTGGCTATAAATGGCCTCAGAGCCCACCTGCAGCCCTGACCCAGCTTCTGCAGAGCCACATCGCTCTACAATGAGCTTTGAGCTTGTACGTTTAAAAGCCTCTTTGCTTCAGAAAGAAACATCTGATACCAGCAAAATGAATTGAAGCAGTGACCAACCTTGCCTGTACCTTGAGTCTGCAGTTTATCTTGGGTCCTTCCAGTCTTAAAAGATCACTTTGTCAGCACTGAGAAGGTGTGAAAGGCCAGTGGCATCCTGGCTTGGATCAGCAATAGTGTGGCCAGCAGAACTAGGGATGTCATTCTCCCCAAGCCCTGGGCACTGCGGAGGCTTCACCTCGACCACTGGGGGCAGTGCTGGGCCACTCACTTCAAGAGAGAAATTGAGAGGCTGGGGAAGGGACTGGAGAGAGAGGCTGAGGGAGATGGGGTTCTTCAGCCTGGAGAAGGGGACCTTCTCTCTCTCTACAACTCTCTGAAGGGAGGTTGTAGTCAGGTGGGGGTCGGGCTTTTCTCCCAGGCAACAAGCACCAGGACCTGAAGCTGCACCGGGGGGGGGGGTTAGGTTGGATGTTAGGAAGCCCTTTCCTCATGGGAAGGGTGATGAGAGCCTAGACTGGAATGTCCAGTGCAGTGGTGGAGTCCCCATCCCTGGAGCTGTTGAAGGGCAGCCTAGCTGTGGCCCTTAGTGCCCTGGTCTGGCTGCTGGGGTGATGTTAGATCCTGATCTGGGCTGCATGAGCTCAGAGGGCTTCTCCAGCCTCAATCATTCTGTGATGCTGAGAGAAGGAAAGGCTGTGCCTTTGCTAATGAGAAGAAATTGTGCTCCTCACTGCTGCCCCGAGAGGGAGCTAGGAAACATTTTGGAGATCGGTGGACCTGTAATGATGAACAGATTATGGAAACCGAGCCTGCTTTGAGCTGCTCCGGGCTTCTCCAGCACTAGTCTTCCTGTATTAATTATTAACATCACTAAAACACTCCAGAGATTGGCTTGGAAACATTAAACAAGCTTAATATTAATGGCTCCCAGATGATACGTGATGGCGAACATCAGCATGCGCTAAAGAGCGAGGAGGGAAAACAACTACTGACTACAATAAACACGGTGAGTGTCGTGGGGTTCAATTACAACATGAAGACAAGTGTGAACCACAAGGAAGGATTTCCTAGAGTGTTGCCTGCTGCCTCTTTGAAGAGTCAGGTAATAGAGTTTACACATCTGAAATTACACCAGACAGCTCCAGGCTTGAAGCTAGAGCTGAGATGGGAAAGGTCTGCTATACTGTTGGTGCTAGAGAGAAGTTGCTGCTCCAGCTGGACAAGCAGCTGCCTACCCAGGCTGGTTGCCTGCTGTCCACAAGTCCCAGTTTATGGGGCATTTCTCAAAAGTTGTGTGAGAGTGGCGATAAACAGCGCTGGAGAGATGGAAAGCAGTCAGTGTGGAGGATCTTGCCTGATCAGAGTCACAGAACATTAGGGATTGGAAGAGACCTCGGAAGACCATCCAGTCCAAACCCCCTGCACAGCAGGATTACCTAGATCTTGTCCCACAGGAACATGTCCAGGTGGGTTTTAAACATCTCCAGAGAAGGAGACTCCACAACCCCCCTGGGCAGCCCCTTCCAGTGCTCTGTCACCCTCATCATGAAGGAATTCACAGAACATTAGGGATTGGAAAGGACCTTGAAAGATCATCCAGTCCAATCCCCCTGGATCACCTAGATCCATCGCACAGGAACATATCATAAAACCATTAGGGATTGGAAGGCACCTCCAAAGATCGAGTCCAGTGATGCTGCGATTCTCAGCTGATTTTTCAGCCTCGTGCCCTGGGCGTTGCAAGCGTGGTCCGTAAAGGCATAAGAATAGAAATTACTTCATCTCTACAGGCGCAAACAACATTGTCAACTGCCAGCAAAGCAGTTGCGCCGCTACACAGAGGTGAAATGGGTCGTTTGCTGACAATACACTGGGAAGGAACGAAGACGCCTCGGAGAGGAACCCATTACCTGCTCTTCCCTAGAGCAACTCCTTTTGGAATTGAAAACCGTATTAAGAAATTATTTTTGGAGTTTCTAATTAGTTGAATCAAGTCACTAACGGTGTTTCAGAAACTTATACTAGGAACTGCCCCACAAAAGGTCACCACAGAAAAGTCTGTTTCCTGCTTTTCCCCTTTGCCACCACAGCTGTGAGGTCAAGGAGGGTGAAAACTTCCTTTATCAAGATGTCCAGCCTTAATAGCTACTTAAGGAAGATAACAAAGAGGGTGTGGGGGGGTTGTCAATCCCTGGGGAGATGCGTCCTCCTGCCAGTGCCCAGCCCTACTACATGGCTTAAGCCAACGGCATCCTGGTGTGGATCAGGAATGGGGTAATCAGCAGGAGTAGGGAGGTGATGGTGTCCCTGTACTCTGCACTGGTGAGACCGCACCTTGAGTACTGTGTCCAGTTTTGGGTGCCACAGTGTAAGAAGGACATTGAGGAGCTGGAACGGGCTGGAGAAGGCTGGAAAACAGGTCCTATGGAGAGTGGCTGAAGGAGCTGAGGTTATTTAGTCTAGAGAAGAGGAGGCTGAGAGGAGACCTTCTTGCTCTTTACAGCTACCTCAAAGGAGGTTGTAGTCAGGCTGATGCTGGGCTCTTCTCCCACATTGCTAATGACAGGACGAGGGGAAATGGCCTCAAGTTGCATCAGGGAGGTTTAGATTGGATCTTAGGAAGGAATCTCTTTCCTGAGTGAGTTGTTGGACACTGAACAGGCTGCCCAGGGAGGTGGTATAGTCCCCATCTCTGGAGGTGTTTAAAAATCAAGTATCTAGAGCACTTGAGGCTGTGGTCTAGGGGTTAGGGAGATGTTGGGATGAGGTTGGACTTGCTGATCCTGGCTGTCCTTCTCAGCCACGATGATTCTAAGTCTGGAAATGCTGCAGAATGTAGCTATACATTTAGCAGGTGCTCTTGGGGCCACCTACTCAGTGTAGGCACAGAAAGGAGAGGCAGAGGCACAAAAAAGGTAAAGCAGAGATTTGTCCCGGAGGCTGTTCTGTTCCTAACTCAGACATCTGTTTCACATGGTCATAGAACATTAGGGATTGGAAGGGACCTCAAAAGGTCATCTAGTCCAATCCCCCTGCCACAGCAGGATCCCCTAGATCCAGTCGATCAGCCTGACACAGAAGCTGGGGACTTCTAGATGCAAGCACACATCATGCTGTCTGCCCACTTTGGGGTCTTCAATACTTTATTTGTTTAGTTTTAATGTGTTTGGGGAAAAAAATTAAACTATTAATTGTTCCTGCAACTGCAGGGAAAACGAAACCCTTGAGAATTTGATGTCGCTCGCCTGACCCTTATCTCCTTGTTGATGGAGAACAGAGGAGTTAATTCCTTCTCATTCCTAGAGAGAGGGATCAGAAGGGGTTTAGTTCTGTTAGAATTAATGCTGTGGAAAAGCCTACAGGAAGATTGCAGAGCCCAGGAGCTGGTGCAGGGCTGGGCTGGGATAGGATGCCAGGAAAATGTGTTATGACTTAAAATCAGATGCACCAGCTCTTCCGCGCTGCCACATCTGAAGTGTTTTGTCTCCCTTTCCTCTCTCATGTTTTGTTACCAGTATCTTCTTTCACTTCCCAGTTTAAACAAACTTCTTTGTTTCAGGAAATTATAATGACCCACTTTCCTGCCCTACAAGTGATTATCACAGCGGGGATCTGAAACCCTCTAGCAGCAGCACCGTGTGTTTTGGGTAAGCCAGGAATTACTAGCTGACACTGCCTGTTAATGGAAGGACAAGGGGCAATGGGTGTGAGCTGGAACACAGGCAGTTCCACATCCATATGAGAAGGACCTTCTTCATGGTGAGGGTGACAGAGCCCTGGAAGGGGCTGCCCAGGGGGGTTGTGGAGTCTCCTTCTCTGGGGATGTTTAAGACCTGCCTGGCTGGTTCCTGTGTGACTGGATCTAGGGGATCCTGCTGTGGCCGGGAGATTGGGCTGGGTGATCTTTGGAGGTCCCTTCCAACCCCTAATGTTCTGTGGTTCTGTAGCTGTTTGGTTGGTCTTCCAGTCTGTTCCCATCCCTTTGGCCGCCTCGCACCACGAGCAGCCGTTTAAAGCTCAGAACGAGCGAGTCCACCACCAGGCTTCAGCCCGGGGCTGCAGTTCACCGACAGTTTCCATCGGTATCGGTTACGGCGCTGGAGAAAGCAGAGGAAAATGTGAAATGAAACAGAGGAGGTGGTGTGGGGAACTCACGTGAAGCGTTTTGAAGCGGCTCCTGCCTGCTGGCTCGTAGGAGGACACAGGACCCCGCTCTCCCTTCGTTCCAGCGCTCGCCAGTGAACTTCACATCGCACCGCCGGAGATTTAGGGGTGGTGTTTGTTTTAATAACGCCGGGTGAAAGCAGCCCGTGTGTTCTCGGGGGGAGCGAAGAATCCTGCGTGTTGGGGGATAAACCAGAGGACAGGAACACTCCTCGGTGTACACAGAGTGCAGGCCGTTGAAGAATGAGGTGCCGAGGGTCACTGGGGCAGTCAGCAGAGCTCACGGCTTGGATGTCTCGGGTGCGAGCAGCAGACGCTCGTCCCGCCGCGCCGCGCCGTCGTTCTCCCGACGAGTGTGAAACTTGGCTGAAGGGGCTACGGCAGCAGCGCCGGAGGAAAGCCAGTCTGCTGCGGTACCCCAGCGCACCGCAGCGCCTCCTGGCTTCCCCCGTGAGCGAACACAATCCCCTGCGAACCACGAGCCAGCCCCGCGCCGTGAGCAGCAGCCACTTCTTTTCTGGGGCAGAATAACTCTTCCTTCCCCCCTTTCCTTGCCCCCCTCACCTCTAGCCCCCTGTGTGCTCTGCTCTAATGAAAGGTCGGAGGTGAGGACTTTATTTTCCTCCAGACCATGAATGCTAAATAGCGTCGGCACGAAGGGTTCAATGACCCCTGTGTGTTCCGAAGCCACTGAAAAACGAAAACAAATGTTGATCTGGGCTCTGGCTCAGACTCTCTTTGCTGATCTATACTTATGGAGCGCATTAGGGCCACTTACGAAGCCAGACTGAGCGGTGATCTCTGACCCCGGCTCCGTTCTCAGATGGCCTCTGCTGTTCCATTTGCCAGGAGCCCGGTGCTGCCGCTGGCCTCGCGGCGTCGGGGGCCAGCCGCTAATTCTCCTGCAGTGCCCACGGCTGCTCACGTGCAACTTACATAAGCCAGAGCAATCGCTAGCACACATCAATGGCAACGCTCCAATTTCGGAGGAGATGGCTGGAGTAGGTGTTATTAGGACCCTGTGTCAAGCTGTGATTGTTCACATATGGCCACGGGCTGAATAGCACTTTTGATTCAGGGCAGAGAAGGAAAAAGTTGGTGGGGAGGCAAAAAACGAAGGAGATGAAGCAGGTTTGATCTTGCCAGTCTCTGGTTGGAAGTGGTTGGGTCAGAAATAAACGCAGGCAAAAAGAAGTAACACGGGGTGTGACTGAGATGCTACACGCGGCGCCTTCTGGGTTCCTGGGTGATCCTGATCCTCACAGAACCACAGAACGTTAGGGGTTGGAAGGGAGCTCCAGAGATCATCCAGTCCAATGCCCTGCCACAGCAGGGTCACGTAGACCAAGTCACACAGGAGCACATCCAGGTAGGTTTTAGACATGTCCAGAGAAGGAGACTCCACAACCCCCCTAGGCAGCCCCTTCCAGTGCTCCATCACCCTCATGGGGAAGAAAGTCCTTCTTAAACCAAAACTCCTAGCCCAGTGACATTAAAGCCAGATACTCAGTAGTAAACCAGCTGCTAGCAAAAGGCTTCTGATGGATTATAAATTCTTCTTGGTAGCAGGACAGAAGAAGCAAGAGAAATATTTTCTCTATAAAGTTAAACATGAAACAACAGTAGTGTCCTTGCATTGAATTTCATTGCTCTGGGAGAGACACTTTTAATTCATTTCCTTTTTTTCCTATCTCACCCTTTTTCCTGCTCAGTGTCACTAATGCAAATTAAAACCAGAGGTTTAAGTCAGCGCTGGTGAGATCTGAAGATGACTGTTGGTCTGCAAATAGAATCATAGAATCATCCTAGCTGGAATGGACCTCCAAGTTCATCAAGTCCAGCTGCCTCCCAACAGCTCACTAACCCCTAGACCACGGCCTTAAGTCCTCTAGCTACTCAGTTTTTAAACCCCTACAGGGATGGGGACGCCAGCACCTCCCTGGGCAGCCTGTTCCAGTGCCCAACCTCTCTCTTGGAAAAGAACGTTTACAAATATGTGCAGGGTGGGTGTCAGGAGGATGGAGCCAGGCTCTGCTCAGGGGCACCCAGTGATAGGACAAGGGGCAGTGGGTGTGAGCTGGAGCAGAGGAGGTTCCACATCAATATGAGTAGGAACTTCTTCCTGGTGAGGGTGACAGAGCCCTGGAAGGGGCTGCCCAGGGGGGTTGTGGAGTCTCCTTCTATGGAGATGTTTAAGACCCACCTGGACATGTTCCTGTGCGACTTGATCTAGGGGATCCTGTTGTGACAGGGGGACTGGACTGGGTGATCTTTCACGGTCTCTTCCAATCCCTAATGATCCTCTGATTCAAAATCCAACAGCCCTTCCCAGCAGTGACTGGTAGCACCTTTGGAGAGCAACTCAGATGGCTCTGCTGGCAAGATGGGCAGAGAATACCCCTGAGGTTGCCCACGGGAGGTGACATACAGAGGACTATAGCTAGAACTGGACTGGGGTCAGGTTAATGTCGGTGTCGCCATCCCGCACATAGGAGAATGAAGCACTTCAACGTCACCCGATGCGAACAGCTAGCCAAAAGCCCCAAAGCCCCTAGTAAGAGGAGAAATTAACTGTGGAATCAGTATTAGCTTAAGGTGATTGTTGTTCTCTGCAAGGAACGTGGACAGCTGTGGAATCACAGATTCCACTGAGCTCAGGCTCTGGAATCGCAGCGTTTCCACCGAGTTCCGAAGCTGAATGTCTGGATGAGCTCAACAGAAGTCTATGCAGACCCACCCCCCGTCGAGAAGATTTTGTAGCCTCCCTTCTTAAGTCTTGTTGAGGCTTCTGCTCTCCCCTAGTACCCAAACTAAATCTTCGTGGCTGAAAATTAAGCTCATTTCTTCTTATTTGTCTCCCAGCGGACAAGAAGAATCGCTCTCATCACTTTCTCGAGTCTCTTTAGTCCCCTGGAAGACGATTGCTCTGCCTCCGCTTGGCTTCCCTTTCCTTGGCTGAAGCAATACAATCCCTCCAGCCTATTTTGCTGATTACAAAAGTAATCAAACCACCGGAGAGGGTTCCCTTGCTCTGAGCAGAAGCCCTCTCACAGCGAGGAGCCTCGAGACTTCCTTTCATCAGGCTTCTCTGCACGCCGCGGCTTCGGCCGGCGTGATGCCTGCGCTGGGAGGGATGCGGGGTTTTAATCTTGGTTTCTCAATAGTGCCTGGTGTCTCAGTAGCTCTTGGTGTCTCGACAGCCTGAGGTTATTTGGGTTGTGGGAACCCTGCTTGTGTTCTGGGTGGGTCCTGAGGAGCTGGTTAAGCTGGTTTGTACTATACAGAACCACGTGGAACATTAGGGATTGGAAGGGACCTTGAAGGATCATCCAGTCCTATCCCCCTGCCACAGCAGAGTAGAGGGGGAGAAGAACCTCTCTCGATCCGCTAACCACCTTAGGCTGGATGTTAGCAAGAATTTCCTCACCAAAAGGATTATCAAACCTTGGAATAGGCTGCCCAGGGCACTGGTGGAGTCCTCATCCTTGGAGGTATTTAACAATCAGATAGACTTAGTGCTGTGGGACATGATGTAGGGGTGGAGTCTCCTTCTCTGGAGACGTTTAAGACCTGCCTGGCCATGTCCCTGGGTGACTTGGTCTAGGGGTCATGGACACTAACACACCCAACAGCAGGGAAGAGGGGGCCGGTGCTGCTGGGAAGCTGCACTCGTGGGACCGTCCCCTGCAGGGAACTTGGCCCATCTGCGGAGCAGCCATCGTTTGGGATGGTGCCATTAGAGATCATAAATAACACGGGACGTGTGGAGCTCCAGGGAAATAAGCTCTGGTCCCCAGCACAATGCAGAAAGACAGCCCCGTGCCTTTTATTTATAGCAGCGCGCTGTGCCCGTCTGACCCCGGCTCGCGCGCTCCCAGGCACCGCCACTGGCTCCGGGCAGCCTTTCACCCCGAGCAACGGGACGTACACCGCGAGTTCAAAGCAGCAAGAGGAAAGATTTCCATCTTCTCTCATTTTCCTTCAGAAACCAGCGACCTCCAGCCTCCTGAGACCTTATAACACGATTGGAGACGGGTGGATCCACCCCTTTGCTCCAAACCTGCTGCCAGAAGTCGTTGAAGCAGCATCACTGTCGGTCTGTCGGTCTGTCTGGCCCAGTCACTGCAGTCCCACTATTCCGTGGTTTCTCTTGGTGCTCTGCTTTGTCCTCTCCTCTTTTGTGCCTTTAACATTCCAGTATCAACACTCCCCTCCCAGGCTCTGGCACCCCCACCATGAAGAAGGTCCTTCTGATATTGGTGTGGAACCTCCTGTGTTCCAGCTCACACCTGCTGCTGCCCCTTGTCCTACCACTAGATGACCCTGAGCAGAGCCTGGCTCCATCCTCCTGACACCCACCCTTCACGTATTGCTCAACACCCATGGGGTCACCCCTCAGTCTCCTCCTCCTTAACAAAACCAGCACACAGCTTGGCGCTTCAATGCCCCCACCATGGCCACTGGTCTGATGAGCAGCCAGCCAGTGCCCCATCTACTTCCCCAGCAGCACCAGAAGTCAGCAGGAGGGTCAGGAACCACACGTCTGTCCTCCAGCGAGGGACTGGAGGGGGGATTGTGGAGCCAGGCTGGGGAGAAAATGCCAAGGCCCCCTGACCCGAGAGCCCGCTCAATGAGTGCAGGTCAGTTAATGGGTGGCTTCTGGTGAGCGCACCGCGCACTCGCGTTCAGCCTCCTTTGAAACACTCTGGGCTTCCTTCACTCACTGCCAAGGCAACTAATCCCTGCAGGGAAAGAGGCTGCGCGGTTGTAAACAGCAGCGAGCGCAGCAGCAGCCACATGTAGCTGTGCAGTGGCCATGTCCAGAGCAGCCCAGCAGACACAGAGGAAACTTCTCAGGCCCCTCAGCTCCAGAAGGACCCAGAGCTGCTGTAGAGAGCCCAGCACAGAGCCTCAGAGATGATGGAGGGAGGGGAGCATCTCCCTGCTGAGGAAAGGCTGAAGGAGCTGGGGCTCTTTACTTTGGAGGAGCCTGAGGGGTGACCCCATGGATGTTGATCAGTATGTGAAGGGTGGGTGTCAGGAGGATGGAGCCAGGCTCTGCTCAGGGGCACCCTGTGATAGGACAAGGGGCAGCGGGTGTGAGCTGGAACAGAGGAGGTTCCATATAAATATGAGAGGATCTTCTCCCCTCACTGTGATGGGGATGGAGCACTGGGAGGGGCTGCCCAAGGGGACTGTGGAGTCTCCTTCTCTGGAGACATTTAAAACCCACCTGGACTGTTCCTGTGCGACTGGACCTAGGGGATCCTGCAGTGGCAGGGGGACTGGACTGGGTGATCTTTCGAGGTCCCTTCCACTCCCTGATGTCCTGTGATTCTGTGATACCCAGCAACGTCCGAGTGCCCACCCCCAGGTGTGCACATTCCACCCCGTGGGACATGCACCTGTCATGTTTAAGTTGGAAGAGACCTCAGAGATTATCTCGTTCCCACCGCTCCGCTCAAGGGCTGGTGGATGCTCAGACACACTTGGCATCAGCAAAGAGCACCGTCAGTGCTCATAAAATGAGGGTGTTTCCCTCCTCCCTCCCACTCCCCCAGCTCAGCTGCTCTGAGCAGAGCTGTCACTCGGGAAGGAGAGGTGGCCCTGGAGGATCTGAGAGCAGACCATGGGCATCTCCACTCACACCATTCATGGTATTGATCAGACTGCTGGGCACTGCAAGTGTCAGAGGCTAAACCTGAACCTCAGCATCCTGCCCTGGGACAGGTGGAAGGGACACACTGCTCTCGTATGTCCTGGGAGGAGCTCTGAGCCCTGCTGCTGCTGCTGCTGCTGCTGCTGTGGGTAGCCCGCAGTGACACGCTGAGATGAGGGCAGCTTTGACTGTCACCTCTCCCAGCAGGGCTCACAGACCTCAAGGAGAGAAGGGCTGGAGCTCAGCTGGCAGAGTCACAGCATCAGTGATGACCCCGTGGCCTCTGTGAAGAAGTGTGCTCAGCCCTGGGGCTGGGAAGGTTGGGCCACCTCTGGCTGATCTACCCAAAGGCACTGACGTGCACAAACGAGGTCCCAGCCCGGGCAAGTTTGTGGAAGATGGATAACATCAGCCCAGATACTAATGGGCCATAAGGGAAGGCGGTGGAAAACCAGTAGCCGAACGGGAGCTACTGATACCTGACACTGGCCTTTCAAACGTAATTGCCCCCCGTCTGGCTGATGGAGAGGTTTGAACCGGGTGCTCCTCACGCTGGAAGAACAAATCTCCTGCGAGGGAGAGCAAGGACACGGCTGCACCACTGACCCGCCTGGTTTGGAGCTCAGCTCCCCGGCCAGAGGTCCACAACGAGCTGCATGCACACAGCAGAGCTGCTGCTGGAGGCGGCGGGGCCGCGCCAGCCTTTGCCTTCAGCGTGGCATCTCTCTCTCGCTGCCGGTGTCCGGGCTGTTGGCGTTGGTGCAATGCAGCGCTTTCTGCTCCGGCTGCTTCGCTAACTGGAGTCCTGGGGCAAAGGAGAGAGTCGGGGGTTGGGTTGTCCCCCCTGTGTGTGGCCACCATTCCCTTCTTCAGAAGGTCCACGTGTAGCACAGGTGGAGAAGACCTTTTTCTCCCTGGCTCTGCTGCCTGCTCTCAGCAAAATGAAGACTGGGAAAGGGGAACACGCCAAGGTGCCCACTGGGGCAGCTCAGTTTTGGGGGAGCTGGTGTCCAGAGCCTACAAGTCAAAAACATCCCAAGGTGTTTCTCCTTGTGTCAGCTGCATGTGGAGAGCGATCGGTGAAGCTGTAAAGAGCAATCAGGTCTCCCCCCACCTTCTTTTCTCCAGACTAAACAATCCCAGCTCCCTCAGCCACTCCTCATCAGCCCTCTCCTCCAGACCCTTCACCAGCTTCGTCGCCCTTCCCTGGACCCACTCCAACACCTCAGTGTCCTTCTTGTATTGAGGTGCCCCAGACTGAGCCCCGTACTCGAGATGAGGCCTCTCCAGCACGAAGAACATGGCAGGTGTTGCTCACTCAGTGGAGCTCGGAGCGAAAGGCTGCATTGGATCCTGTCACACCAGCATCGGGTCACCGCGGCCAAGCGGTAACGGACGGCTCCTAACGACGGAGCTCATCATCGCCACAACGTGATGGCAGAGGACACACAACCGTCGGGTCTCCAGCAGCTCAACCAGTGGCCACTCATCACCCGCCCGCCGCGCTCGGGCTGCTGCCTGCTGGTGTTTTCCTGGCAGGGTGAAGTCGTTTGTTTCTGGGGCGCGTTTGCCTCCCTTGAGCGGGCAGAGCACCTCGGGGCTCACTCGAGCTAAGTTATTCGGTCCCAACAGAGGCGCCACAAATCTCCTCTCTCGGACTCACGGATCCCACGAAGCCGATCTCCCGTGAGGCGAGTGGACGTCCCGCTGCAGCCGCCGGTGGCGAAGTCGACGAGGGGGGGCAGTTGTTCTCCCTCGATGCGTCTGTATTTACGTTGCCGCAGGGTCTCCCCTGCCCGCCGCAGCACAAGGCAACCCATCACCGTGAGCTGGTCGCCACGGGGGGCAGAGAGAGAGAGGGAGAGATGGAGAAAGGGCTCAAGAGCTCTCCGTTCGGAAGAGGCTCCAGCTCGGCCAGTGAGGACGCCCGGAAGCGGGAGAAAGGCTAGAGCAGCTCGTGCAAGCTGGGACGAGCCGTCTCGCGTGTTGTTTTACCGGGACTTCAGCCTCTCCCATGGTGGAACTTCATGGACCATGGAATCATTAGTGGAACTTGCAAGCCTTGTTTTGGAGAAGGTGGTTTGGGGGTGAAGTTTGTGCTGATCGGAGCCGTTTCGCCCGCTGCAAACCCGGCAGACCCGTCTGGAGGGTGGTGGAGCCTCAGATCTGCAACGCTCAGATCTCTGCCCCGTCACTCAAGCTGCTCCTCCTTTTTGTCTCCGCCAAAACTCAAAGCCCAGACTAAGTTTGCAGCACCGGGAGGGCGGCGCTGCCCCTCAGGGAGGAGAACCAGCTCGACACACAGGAAAAACCCCAGAGTCAGCACCAGAAACCAGCCGGAGCCACGTTGTGGCTAGCACAGGCTCCGGCCACCAAGCGAGAAGAGTTGTCGGTGGGTGCTCAGCAAGCCTTGGGTCTTCTGCGTTCGACTCTTCCCTCGCATCGCACGCCCACTCCTCCGTGCCATCTGCCAGGCGCGCCGTGCCCGCGGCCAAGCCTGGTGCTGCCGCCTGCTCCTCCCCACGCAAACCTGCCCGGCCCAGATACGCCCGAGCGCTGCTGCACACCCCAACTGCTCCTCTCGACCCAGAGAGGAGCCAAGCTGGGAGCTCCGCTGCCAGTTCCCCTACCCCCACATCGGCTGTGGCAGGAGCGAGCAACTGCTTTGGCTTCCTTTTACCTTTCGGGGCCATCTGGGCAACCTCAGACCTTGTGCTACGGGAAGTGGAGGGGGGCCAACAGCACCTTGGCGGTGTCACCGGGGAGGCGAGTTGCAGCCTGGAAGCAGGAGGTTGATCTGGGTTCACGAAATGCTCCGGGCTTCCTCGTGCGCCTTTACGGCTGCCGAGTCCTCGGGGAAGGGCTGGGAGCCCTAATGGAGGCTGCATTAGCTAATCCCGCGATTCAATTACTCCTAAATGCTCTCTGGTGGCAGGGACCAGCCTTCCTGCTCACTTACTGGAAAGAGCTGCTCTGCCAGGGGGAGGGGGGCACCTTCCGTTGTGAGGAGCAGCCCCCTCTTTGCTCGGTCTTTCCGGGCGCAGCGCGCAGCCTCCAAGGGCGCAGACGCAGGCAGACAGACCCGAGATCCAGCAGCACCTTCCCAGCAGGTCAGGTGCGAACCCCTCATGGTTCCGCTGTCATGAGAGACGTACGAGGAAGGGGGGTCACACCGGCTCAGAGGGGTGATGCCCTGATGGCCACCAGCGTGTTGGAGCTGGCACAGGGAGAAGCCAGAGGTGCTCAGTCCTGCGGGCACTCAAGTGGCAGGGGGATGGACTGGCACGATCCAGGTCCCTTCCAATCCCTAATGTTCTGTGGTTCTGCGATTCATTGCAGGGTCCTGCTGGATCATAGAATCATCAAATCATTAGGGACTGGAAGGGACCTCGAAAGACCATCCAGTCCAATCCCCTGCCACAGCAGAATCCCCTAGATCCAGTCACACAGGAACATGGCCAGGTGGGTCTTAAACATCTCCAGAGAAGGAGACTCCACAACCCCCCTGGGCAGCCCCTGCCAGGGCTCTGGCACCCTCACCAGGAA